>DF362522.1:0-37671 GCA_000787875.1 Solanum virginianum | reverse complement strand
GAGTGTCAACCCCCATTAGTGAGTCCATTGTTGCTAAAAGAGTCTATAGAAATTGTCCCATGTTCATATTTCCTAAAATCTTTGATTTTGATTTTATTGAATTAGATATAGTGGATTTTGATGTCATTCTTAGGATGGATTGGTTGCATGGATATTATGTTTCTATTTATTGTAGAACCCGAGGGTTAAATTTCAATTCCATAATGAGCCCATCCTTGGGTTGGAAAGTTGTGATGTGGTGGTCAAGGATAGATTCATTTATTGTCTTAAAGCCCAAAAGTTGATTTCTAAGGGTTGCCTTTATTATCTTGTGAGGGTTAGGGATGTTGAGTCCAAAGTCCTTCCTATTGAGTCAGTTTCGGTGGTTAATGCGTTTCTTGATGTCTTTCCTGATGAGCTTTCCGGTGTTCCTCTTGATAAGGGAAATAGACTTTGGTATAGACCTCCTTCCCACCATTTTCATTCCCCTTAACATATGGCCCCGATGGAATTGAAGGAGTTAAAGGATCAATTGAGGGATTTTTTAGAGAAGGATTCATAAGGTCTAGTAAGTCACCTTGGAATGCACCAGTGTTGTTTGTGAAGAAAAAAGATTGTTCTCTTAGAATGTGCATTGATTACCTGCAGCTTAATAGGGTTACCATAAAGAACAAGTACCCTCTACCAAGGATTGATGACTTTTTTTATCAACTACAAAGGGCTAGTCACTTCTCTAGGATTTATCTTTGGTCTGGATACCACCAAGTGAAGGTGAGGGAGTGTGATATTCCTAAGATGGATTTTTAGACTAGGTATAGGCACTTTGAGTTTGTGGTTATGTCCTTTGGGTTAACTAATGCACCAGCTATAATAATGGATCTTATGAATAAGGTCTTTAAATCCTACCTTGATATGGTTGTGGTGGTCCTAGGATATGTGGTATCAAGTGATAGCATTAAGGTGGATCCAAAGAAGACAAAGATGATTAGAAATTAACCTACACCCTTGACTCTGTAGCATATTAGGAGTTTTTTGGGTTTGGCAGGTTACTATTTGAGGTTTGTGAATGGTTTTGCTTCTATTGTTTCTCCTATGACAAAGTTGACCTAAAAGAAGGTAAAATTCATGTGGATCGATGAATATTGAAAGAGTTTCCAAACCTTGAAAGATAAGATTGTGATGCCTCAAGAATTGGTTTAGGGTGTGTTTTAATGAAAAATGGCAAGGTGATAGCATATGACTCTAGACAACTTAAGGTGCATTAGAAGAATTATCCCACCTATGATCTTGAATTGGCAGTCGTGGTGTTTGCTTTGAAGATTTAGCATCATTATTTGTATGGAGTTCATGTTGATGTGTTTATCGATCACAAGAGTCTCCAATATGTGTTCACCTAAAAACATCTTAACTCGAGACAAAGAATGTGGTTAGAGCTCCTTAAAGATTATGATATCAGTCTGCATTATCACCCTCATCAAAGCTAATGTTGTGGCCGATGCTCTAAGTAGAGGGTCTATGGGTAGTCTAACTCAAGTTGATGATGGTGTCAAAGAGGTGGCTAGAGAAGTTCACCCGTTGGCTAGATTGAAGGTCAGGGTAGATGAAGTTGAAAATGGTGGTGTAGTGGTTGTTGATGATTCTAAATCTTCTTTGATTGAGGAGGTAAAGTCTAAACAAGATCTTGACCCCACAATGTTAAGAGTTGAAGGCCTTGGTGAAAGATGGTAAAGTGTAGTTTTTTCCCAAGGGGGAGATGGTGCCCTTAGGTACCAAGGCAGGTTGTGTGTGCCTAATGTTGATGACTTAAGGGAGTTGATATTGAGGGAGGCCCATAATTCATCCTATTCTATTCACCCTTGTTCTACAAAGATGTATAGAGACTTAAGGTAGGTGTGGGGTGGTATGAAGAGGGACATTGCCTAGTTTATATTCGGATGTCACAACTGCCAACAAGTGAAAGGCGAACATCAAAGTCTAGGTGGCCTAGCCCAAGACATAGAAATTCCTACTTGGAAGTGGGAAGATATCAACACGGATTTTGTGGTTGGGTTGCCTAAGACTAAGAAACACTTTAACTTTATTTGGGTTGTTGTGGATAGAATGACAAAGTTGGATTACTTTCTACCGGTCAAAACCTCTTATGGTGCCAAAGATTATGCCAAGTTGTACATCCATAAGTTGGTTAGATTGCACGGGATTCCCTTATCTATCATTTCGGATCGTGGTGCTCAATTCACTTCTCACTTTTTGAGGTCCCTCCAAAGAGGTCTTGGTACTAAGGTTAAGCTTAACACGGCTTTTCATCCTCAAACAGATGATCAAGCCAATCCAAACTCTAGAGAATACACTTAGAGCTTGTGTTTTGGAATTTAAGGGTAGTTGGGATGAACATATTCCACTTATTGAATTTGCTTATAACAATAGCAACCACTCAATCATTGGTATGGCTCACTTTGAAGCTTTATATGGTAGGCATTGTAGATCCCCAGTTGGGTAGTTTGAAGTAAGGGAGATGGCTTTACAAGGTCTGAATTTTGTCATGGGAGCCTTGGAGAAGGTAAGGTTGATAAGGGAGAGATTGAAAATAGCCCAAAGTTTTGAGGAGAGTGAGTAAGGTTGCATATGAGGTGGAGTTGCTTATGGAGATGAATATGGTCTATCCAGTCTTCCATGTGTCCATGTTGAGAAAGTGTGTGGGTGACCCAAGTGCTATAGTGCCCTTTGATGTTGTGAGTGTTATAGAAGGTAATTTGATCTATGAGGAGGTCCTGGTGGAAATTTTGGATAGATAATTGAAGAGGTTGAGAAACAAAGATGTAGCTTCTATCAAGGTCCTTTGGAGGAACCAATAAGTTGCAATTGCCACATGGGAAGCCAAGGCGGACATGAGAAAGCAATACCCATATCTCTTCCACTCTAATCAAGCCAAAGGTACTAATTTAAGTCTTCTATATGATTTCAATTCTTAAGTTTCATCCATAATGTCATTTTGCATGCATCCATGTTCATGGTAATAAGTTTATGGTAATATTGACATTCATATTGAGAATTTTGAAAATGATATTTAAATACATTTGTTGCATCCGTGTCGGGGTAAAATCTTCACGATCACTCTCTTATGTATGTCTCTTTGACATTCGGCGATGAATGTTCCCAAGGGGGAGATATTGAAATGCCCCAAAAATGTGTTTCAGAATGCCCATAATTGTAATTTTCATATATCTCAAAATTCATGCATGATATCAAAAAAAGGACTTCATATTCTCGATTAGGGGGCAAAATTGAGTGGGAGATGGGTCTAAACCGAATTTTATAGGACCCGTAGAGAAAAATAATTTTCACTAATTTTTAATTTCCAGAGAGCATCCACGCCCTGGCCGCGACGTGATAGGGGCACAGAGCAGTGTTATTTTTGTTTCGCGTTTGGTCCACATCATGGACCAGACGTGGACTAGTACAAAATTTCTTTTACTTTTCTTATGCACCCAAGGGTATTGGGGTCATAGCCCTATGCCCACTAAAACATGAAATTACCCATACTTAGTCATTTTTCAACTCTATGACTCACAAAACCCTCTCTCAAACCCCTTAAAGACTCTATAAATTCTGTCTTTCAAATCTAATGATCTCAAGCTCAATATTGGGACTCAAGAAATCATTCCAAGCTTTAAGGCTACTTCAAGTTCACCTCAAAGAATTCAAGGTTTAAGGTATGTGGGTTTCATCCATTGGGTCCCTTTCACCCATGGAGCCAAACCTTCCCTTTTAATGAAAATTGCATGTTTTCAAGTTGAATTATCTATGGGTATCTCTTATTATTGATTATAAGTATAAATTATGTTGGGGTTTTACGAAATGTATATTGATTATGCACAACTATCTATTTCAAACTTATACCATGAATTGATTTGGTCTATTGAGACTATGCATTTTTTGAGCTATGAAACTATGATCTATTACGAGATTCAATAATGGATTTCAAGGTACTCTACATGAGGGTTTTACTATATTTTGGTGGGTTAATTTGTGTTAAATTTACTCATCTTATTTCACTCTTGAATTGCGCAATTTTGAACAAGTATTATGAACCCACCATGTGTTTGATAAAAATGTCACGTCAAGAATTCTCAAGTTATTGATGATCTATTACATAATTTACAAGTCAAGTGACTTCATGATGATTAAGGGCTTTAAAGTATGTATTGAAATCATGAAAAATATCTATGATGTTGCAAGTATCAAGTTAAGCCCTTTTTCAAGATTTTTACCTCTTGTGAGTCATTCATGTTAAAGCAAGGGATCATGTATGATTGTTATCTACTTTCATGTTCAAGTTAGGCTCACTATTAGAGTTCAAGCATGTTTATGAGTTACTCAAGTCATGATTCATGTCTCTTACAAGTTTTTCATATTATGATTAAAGTATTATTATTTCAAGTATTCTATGGAATTTGACTTAGCACCGATTGAGACTTAAGATGGGGGCTTGACTCAAGGGTTCCTCAGGTAAAGTCTTAGTCTCTAAACTATGTGCCACCATAATACATGATCTCTCTTATGGCTTTCTAGTAGATCTATCTAGTTGTACCACACCTTGTCGATGGGGTACCATGACTCAATCACCTTGACGAGGTTGTGACATACCTCTAATTATTCATTGTATGGCTACCATGGCAAGTAGAACACACATTGTCAAGGGGGTGACATGCCTCGATCATCTTGTTGAGGGGGTGACATGCCTTGGATTACAAATAGTAGCTCACTTGGTATATGTTGGTTAAGGTCTCTTCCCACACATGTATTATGTACTATGCAAGTTGAATGTTTTACAAATATGTTTTATTACAAGCATTGATCATGCATGTCATGTGGAGATTACATATATCCATTACTTATGATTATGAATTTTAAACATATTGTCTTATGTCTATATTACATTGCATCCCGCATACTTAGTACATTCAAACGTACTAACACATACTCTATGCCTAGATGATATTACTATGTAGGGACCAGAGTACCTTTTGATCATCCTCTATGTGGCCAATACGGTACTTCGGAGATAAGCATTTGTGAGTCCTCAAGTCCATAGTCACTATCAACATTACTCTTGCTATTTTGAGACTTCTTTATGTTGAACACTTGTTATTATGAGGGTGAGCCCGAAAAGGATCTAGGACCCTACTCCATCAACATTACTCTTGCTATTTTGAGACTTCTTTATGTTGAACACTTGTTATTATGAGGGTGAGCCCGAAAAGTATCTAGGACCCTACTCCATTCCATGTTAGAGGTGTTGTTGGATATTATGATGTACTTATTCTATAAGCTTGACTCTTTTATTCTTTTATGATTATCAAAGACTTTCCCTTAGTCCCGCTTCCCTTTTTATCGTACCATGTGATGTTTAATTTGCTTCCGCGACCAAGGATGAGTGATTGATATGCTAAGAGGCTTATTTGGGGTCCATTCGGGTTCCTATTTTGCATGTCACACCTAGGCCATTGGCTTGGGTCACGACATGACCTCTTTTACCAATGCCTTCAACTCAACCAAAGCAGGGTCAAGGTCTTACTTGGATTTGACTTCTTCAACCAAGGAATATTTTGAACCATCTAGAACCATCATACCTCTACCTTCATCTTCATCCACCCTAACTCCCAACCTAGTCAACCAATCAACATCCTTTGCTAATTCCTTCTTTCAATCTTCAATGTGAGCCACACTTTACATGGACACCCTACATAGTATATCCGCCACAATATTGGCCTTGTCCGAGTGGTAATGCACATTCATGTCATAATCTTTAAGAAGTTCTAACCACATTCTTTCCTAAAATTGAGATCTCTTTGGGTGAACACATATTGAAGATTCTTGTGGCTGGTGAAGATATCTACATGAACCTCATATAAATAATGGTTCCATATCTTCAAAGCAAATATCGTGGCTGCTAGCTCAAGGTTTTGTGTAGGATAGTTATGATCATTACCTTTAGCTGCCTAGAAACATAGGCAATGACCTTGCCACCTTACATCAACATATACCCTATATCGATTCTTGAAGCATCATAATAGACAACAAACTCTTCCGATCCTTTCGGTAAAGTCAAAATAGGAGATGTAACCTTGCCATTCAAAGTTCGAAAGCTCCTTTCACATTCATCAATTCAAAGGAATTTTACTTTCTTTTCTGTCAACTTTGTCAAAGGGGATGTAATTGAAGAAAATCCCTCAACAAATCTATTGTAGTATCCCACTAAGCCCAAGAAGCTCCTAATATCTGTTGGAGTCAAAGGCCTAGCAATTTCTCACCACTTCCATTTCTTAGAATTCACTTTGATCCCTTCACCTGACACCACATGTCCAAGGAATGCAACATCTTTCAACCAAAATTCACATTTGTTAAACTTGGCAAACTTTTCTTATCTCAAGGCTTGTAATACTACCCTCAAATGCCTCATGTGCTTCTTCTCATTTGGAAAGTAGATTAAGATATCATCAATGAAAACCATAATAAACATATCAAGGTAGGATTTAAAGACCCTATTCATCAGATCTATAAATATTGTTAAAGCATTGGCTAGGCCAAAAGACATCACCATAAATTTAGGGATAATTATTCCGATCCTGGTAGAAGTGGTGACCAGCCAAATTCATATCAGAATTTGCCAACATAAACACAAACGCGCCTGTTTTTCACAGTACAAGTTCAAGTTAAAGTGCCCATACCTTGTCCAGAGGGCATCTTAGGAATGTCATATTTCCTTACCCTTTTTTAAAGGATCAAAACAGAAGATTAATCTTTGAGAAGTGACTATCCTTTCTAATTGGTTAAATAAATCATTTGTTCTCAATAGTGGATACTTGTTCTTTCTGATGACCTTGTTGAGTTGCCAGTAGTCGATGCACATTCTATGTTAGCCATCGTTCTTCCTTACAAACAACACCGGTGCACCCCAAGGTGACTTGCTAGGCCTAATGAATCCTTTCTCCAATAATTCCTTCAATTGATTCTTTAATTCCTTCAATTTTTCCTAGGCCATATAGTAGAGAGAAATAGAGATAGCTTTAGTATAGGGAAGTAGGTGTATATCAAAATCTATCTTCCTTTCAGGAAGAACACCAGGGAGTTCATCGTGAAAGACATCAAAAAACTCATTGACCAGCGGAATCACCTCAATAGAAGGAATTTGAGACTCAACATCCCTAACCCTTACAAGATGATAAATACAACCCTTAAGAATCAATTCTCGAGCCTTAAGACAAAAAATGAACTTACCCTTAACCACCAAATCATGACCTTCCCAATCAAGGGCGAGTTCATTATGAAATTAGAACCTAACCTTACGGGTTCTACAATCATTAGAGGCATGATATGGATGTAAATAATCCATCCAATAATAATGTCAAAATCTACTATGTCAAGCTCAACAAAATCACAAGCCAAGACTTTATATAATATAGACACGGGGTAACCCCCCCATAGACACTTCTAGTAATAATAGACTACCTAATGGTGAAGAGTTTACATAACATTTCTAGACTCAAGTCAAACCTAATACCAATTAATGGGAAAATGAAAGACAAAGTGGCACCCGAGTGTAATAAAGCATACAGATCATAATAATTAACCTTTAATATACCAGTGACAACATCGGGTGTCTCATCCATCCCTTATCTTCCTTAAATAGCATAGAATTAGTTATGATGGGGGGAACCTCCTTATTGACCTCCTTATGCCCCTTGTACCTCCATTAACACCATGTGCTTGTGGAAAACCATCTCCACCCTTGTTTGCAGCATTAAGACAATCAATAATCTTGTGGCCGAACTTGCGATACCCATAGCAAGCACCCACCTATTTCAAAGATTTTCCACCCTGATTCTTCCCATACTTTGGATACCTAGAAAATATTGGTCTACCATTACCACTTTGATCTTTATGGTTGGTTACTCTATCATTGATGAATCTTTCGTTTTGAGCATTTGATAACCCTTGTCTTTGAAATTTGTGGCCTTGCTAAAAACAACCTCTTGGACTTACCCATCATACTCTTTTAAGCTTCTCTACTTCAAGTTGCTCGGCATAGATGATGAGCCGAGATCTATCCATCTCCCCAATGAGCATGGTAGTGTGGCACTATTCATTGACCAAGTTGGACACTCCCAATACAAATTTGTTAATTCTTTCCTAGGGATCATCAACTAAGTGAGGAGCATACTTTGAGGGCTTGTTGAATTTGAGGGAATACTCCTTCACACACATGGAGCCTTGTTTGAGGTTCATGCATTCCATTATCTTTACTTATCTTAGCTCAATAGGGAAGTAGTTAAGGAAGGTGGCTTTGAATTCCTCCCAAAGAATAGGCTTATTGTCCACCCTCTCTATCTTCCATTGGGTGAACCATATTTGTGCAAGGCCTTTGAGTAACTAGGCTGCTAGACCCACTTTCTCCTTTAGTTTACCACAATGATAGCTAGGATCCTATACACCTCATACATAAATTCTTGGGGATCTTCCTCCACTTTAGAGCCATGAGATCAGTCTCTTGGACCAGGCCCAATAATTTTTAATGAAGGGCTTTTTGTCATTTCATACGCATTTAAGCCCTAAACTATGTCATTTTCATCCTATAACTACCTATAACTACCTATAACTGACCCCACACTCTTTCAAAACATACTTATTCTCATTTACTCCAAAACTTCTCTCAAAATCTCCTAAGACTTTTCTTTCAAGGATCCATCATTGAATCAAGCTTGGGTTCCTTGATTTCCAAGGGTTTTAAGGTCAATTTCTTCCAAATTTCTTGTATCTTTTGCTCTATGTATGTTGGTCTTCACCTATGTCCATAGGGCCCGAAATCGCTCAACCCTTTTCCAATTTTCAAGTGTAATTTTTACGAGTTTCATGATTTCAATATTAATTTCATAATTTGTGTCACATAATGATCTCTATATCAGTTATATTTATTTTATTATAAATTGTATAAATTGCATGATTTTTAGTTGAATTTCAAGGAGTTCATATTCTACCATTTAGGGCTTATGAATTTATGATGGATTATCTTAATTATGATTTGATTTGTCTCTAATTACATGATTTTGCATGAATTTTACTTGATTTCATGATTTTAAATTAATCGACCAGGAACTCATGTTTTGTCCTAATTTCATTTTTAAGCTATGATTTATGAAGAAGGTTGCAAATGTTTAAGAATGATGATGAGTACAATTTTGAAGGATGACTCTAGACCCTATTTTGATGTAATTTGAAAAGTTGGAAGGATTGTATCACATGGTATGCAAGTTAGGAGAATGGCCTATTCTTATGGTTTGAATTGATTTTATTGTTTACCCTTCTTATATTACAAATTATGAAATCATGACTACTATGAGTTATGAATTATATTGTTGACTACTATATTGCATGTATACGTATTTCATGTGATTTGACTTAGCACTGAATGAGGCTTGAGTTGGGGCTCAACCCAAGGGGTCTTTATGTAAAGTCTATAAGTCTTATAATTGATTGCCACCATAGATTCATGTTGATACAACCTAGCTAGTAGATCTATATATGGAATTATGATTCATGACACCCACCTAGTGGGATACAATTCTATCTTGGCAAGTAAACTCCTCTTTCTCCAAAGTAAAGGCAACATAAGGATTCCATGTAATAGCCCACATGGTCTTATTATTGGTTACAATCCTATTCATTGGTGAATATTGAAAAGAATCTAACTTAAGAGGAAGTTCTAGTGGAAATCTTGCATAGGCCATTGAAAAGGTTGAGAAATAACAATGTTGCATTTGTCAAAGTCTTTTGGAGGAACCAATGAGTCGAAACAGCTACTTGGTAAGCCAAAGCCGATATGCAGAAGTGATACCCCTATTTTTTCCATTCTAATCAAGCTTAAGGTACTAAGATTTTTTCTACTTGAGGACCTCCCATTCTTGCATATTATTTGCATGTCATCTATGCATAAGTATATGATGTTGAAGTTGCATTATAAATGTTATTTGAAGCATGGTCTGAAAATTTTCATGGTGATATGTTGCATTTTCAAATGATGCATGTATTCTATTCCTTAGTGCCTACGGTTAGCATATTTGGAAATGTTCCCAAGGGGAATACATTGTAAGGCCCCACATGTTGGAGGGTATAAAAGTGCCTAAGAAATAAAATATGAAAATTTTCCAAGTACCAGTGGGTTTACGGAAGGGACTACAAGTCATAAGTGTCCCCATGAGCCATATCTTGGACTCGTGGAATGTTGGCCAGACTTGATGAAAATACTAATTTTTGAAGTTGAGTATACAAGATATCAGATAGCCCATAGATTGACTTATGAACTGTAAGTCCTATCATAGGTTGAGGATCAGAGAAGGTTTTTGAGTGTTCAAAATGTTAACAGATGAAACCTCTCTCCTAGGGCTCCTATATTGGACCACAGCCCATCATCGGGGTCTCGTGGTCATGCCCGACAGACTTTTAAAAGGTAAATTTGATCTTTCCTAATTTTCTAAGCCTAGACCATGTTGTCTAAGCCTCAAATGAGTCCCTTCCAGCCTTATATAACCCTAAACAACTCCATCCTACCCTATTTTAAAAAATATTCTAAGTCTATAATACTCCCAAACACTCTTAAACTCATTCAAGGCATTCAAGTGTGAGGTGCAAGCTAGGGTTTTGGTTCTTCCATCTCCAAATCAAGTTTCCTTCCATAAAATCACACAAGGTATATGGGTTTGTTTCATGACCCAAGCCTAGGTCCTAGACATGACACGGTGAATAGGGACCCAAAGGGATCCCAAATAAGCCTCTTAGTATATCATTTACAAATCCTTGGTCACAAAAGTAGTTTAACAAGATTAAGATAATGTAAATAAGGATAAAAGGGACTAAGGGAAGTCTTTCATAGCATAAATCATCAAAAGAGTCAATGCTCAAAGAATAAATACATAACTTGTCCAATAACACCTCTAACATAGATTGGCTGGGGCTGAGACAACTTTTCGAGCTCAGCCTCATAGTCATAAGCATCTAACAAGGAAAAGAGTCTTCACATAACATAGGATCAAGATCTATCATCCTCGGAGTTGAGATACCAAGCTTTGCTTTAAGAGATACTTCTAGCCACGTGGAGGAGGAGGATGATCAAGTGGAGCTCTAGTTCCTACATGGTAACATCATGTAGGCATAGAGTATATGTTAGTATGTTTGAATATACTAAGTATGTAGGATGCAATGCAACAAGAGATAGGTAACATAAGCAAAATACATACATATAGGCAATGGATGAGCATAGTAATAATATGGCATACATGAATGATGCTTGAAGTAAGACATACTTCTATAGAACAGATTACATGTGTAGTAAGAGACCATCATTATGGAATCCAAGGCCTACCACTCCCTTAGAGAGGCGATTGAGATATCAACCCCTCAATTGGTTGATGGTTATCACACCCTACCATAAATGCTGATTGAGGTATCAACCCCTTAATTGGTTGAAGGTTGTCATACCCTAAAATCCATGGTGATTGAGGTATCAACCCTCAATTTGGTTTATGGTTTTCATACCGTACCCTCTATGGAGATTGGGGCATAGCACCCCCTCAACAAGGTGTGGTCACTTACGACACTACAGATACTTTTCATGAAACTAACACATATATATACCTTCCTTGCATCATCATAAAATCATTCAAACGATAGGTCATGCAATAGATCATCAATAACTCAAGAACCCTAAACCGGAAATTTTAACAAACACTTGGCAAGTGTATAATGCTAGTCCAAAATCATGCAATTCAAGAGTGAAATCATTTGAGAAAAGTTTATTTAACCCACTAACACTTGGTAATACCCTCATGCAAGATACATTAAAATCCTTCATCAAATATCATCATAGAACAAAGATTCATAGTGCAAAACATGCTTAAACTGTCCACATTTCATGAAAACCCCAATATAGTTTATAATCAAGTTCATAGTAAGAATACCCATAAGTAAATCAACTTGAATGGTTGAAAAATAAAGTATAGGTATTTTTACACATGGGAAGGATAAAGCCCAAGACCAAAGGCCTTGAACCGAGACAATAAAAACTAGCAAAAATATATATCAATTTTTGAAATCAATTTTTTCTAGAAAATAACATTTTGATATGGTTGCTTTACAATTGGGATTAGACCTATTTCCCACTTGATTTTCCCCTGATCATAAATATGAAGTTGAATTTTTGATATCATATACGAATTTTGAGATATATGGAAATTACGAACATGGCCATTTCTGAGGCACATTTTCGGGCACCTTTTGGGATTGTTTCAATATCTCTCCCTTGGGAACATTCATCCATGAATGTCAAAGAAATGTGCATAAGAAGGATAATCATAAAGAGATCAGCCCCACCAAGAATGCAACAATGCAATTAAACATCATTTCAAAATCTCAACATAAGTGTCAAAATCACTATGAACTTGTCAACATAAACATGAATGCATGCAAATGACATAAAGGTTGATACATATGACTTGAAATCACATAAGGAGCTTAGAATTAGTACCTTAGGCTTGAGTATAATGGAAGAGATAGAGATATCGCTTTTGCATGTCAGCGTGGGCTTCCCATGTAGCACTCTCAACTTGTTGGTTTCTCCAAAGGACCTTGGTGGAAGCAACCTCCTTGTTCCCCAACCTCTATACTTTTCAATCCAAAATTTCTATCGGAACCTCTTCATAAGTCAAATTGTCTTCAACAACACCCACAACATCATATCATTGGGCAACACCAACTTGTAGGCCACCTTATCGATCCTCCTCAAAATAGTCTATAAGGACCAACAAATCTTGGAATCAATTTATCCTTCTTACCAAAACCAACCACACCCTTCATGGGTAAGACCTTCAAATAGACCCAATCACCAACCAAGAATTCAAGATCCTTTTTCCTCACATTGGCATAGGACTTGTGACGACTTTGGGATGTTTTCAATCTTTTTCTTATTAACCTTGCCTTCTTCATGGCCTCCATAACTAGATTTAGATGCAAAAAATCCATCTCCCCTACAGCAAACAATCCAACTGGGGACATTAAATTCCTACCATAGAGAGCCTCAAAAGGAGACATACCAAAGCAAGAATGATAGCTATTGTTGTAAGAAAACTCAATAAATGGAAGGTGATCATCCTAAAACTCAATAAATGGAAGGTGATCATCCTAACTACCCTTAAACTCCAATACACAAGCTCTAAGCATATCCTCAAGAGTTTGGATAGTTCTTTCAGCTTGGCCATCTGTTTGAGGGTGAAAGATCGTACTAAGCTTTACCTTGGTACTAAGACCTCTTTGGAAAGACCTCCAAAAGTGAGAACTGAACTGAGCACCACAATTTGATATGATAGACAATGGCACCCCATGCAATCTAACCAATTCATGAATACACAACTTAGCATAATCTTTGGCACCATAAGTAGACTTAACCGGTAGGAAATGAGCCAACTTCGTTATCCTATCAACCACAACCCAAATGGAGACAAAATATATTCTAGTCTTAGGCAACCCAACTATAAAGTCCATGTTAATTTCCTCCCTTTTCCAAGAAGGAATCTCTATATCTTGGGCTAGGCCACCCGACCTTTGATGTTTGGTTTTGACTTGTGGGCAATTATGGCAACCAAATACAAACATACCAGTATCTCTCTTCATACCAACCCACCAAAACACTTCCCTCAAATCTCTATGCATTTTTATTGAACCGAGCTGAATAGAATAGGAAGAACTATGAGCTTCATCAAAAATCATCTCTCTCAAGTCACTAACACAAGGCGCACACAAACTACCTTAGTACCTAAGGGCATCATCTCCCCCTTGGGAGAAAACCTCCACATTACCAACTCCCACGAAAGCCTTCAACTCTAGCAAGGCAAGTGTCATGACCCAAGCCAAGGGCCAAGTCATAACATAGCATATGGGGAACCCGAAGGGATCCAAAATGAGCCTCTTAGTATATCATTACACATCCTTGGTCATGAAAGAAATAAAACAACAATAGAGAATAGAAATAAGGGTAAAAGGGGCTAACGGAAAACCTTTCATATCAGAAAATATCAAAAAGTCACAGAGAGTCAAGCTCAAGCATAATTACATAACTTGTCCAACAATACCTCTATACATAGAACTTAGCAAGGGTCAAGACAAGAAAGTGGGATCACCCTCATAGTCAAAACACACAATAAAGGAAAGAGTGTCTTTAACATATCATAAGATCAAAGAAATTGTCCCCAAAATTGAGGACTCACCAACTTGCTTTGTAGAGAAGCACTAGCCATGAGGAGGATGAGGATGATTGTGAGGAGCTTTGGTTCCCACATGGTAACATCAAGTAGGCATAGAGTATGCATTAGTACAATTGAATATACTAAGTATGTAGGATGTAATGCAACAAGAGATAGGCAACATAGTCAAAATGCAATATCATAAGCAATGGATTGCATAATAACAATATGACATATATGAATGATACTTGAAGTAAAACATACTTATATAGGACATATTACCTGAGAAGGAAGAGATCATCATCATAGACCAATTAACCTAGTAATTGGAATCCAAGGTAGAACACCGATTAGAAGTGATTGAAGAATCAACCCCTTAATTGGTTGATAGACATGACTACCCTCTATAAGAAGTGATTAAGGTATCAACCCCTCAATTGGTTGATGGATTACCACCCCCATCTGTGGCAATTAAGGTATCAACCACTCAATTGTTTGGTGGGTATGACCACCCTCTACCGGAAGTGATTGAGGTATCAACCCCTTAATTGGTTGATGGTATACCACCCACTTTCGAGGTGATTGAGGTATCAACCTCTCAATTGGTTATAGTCAACTCACAACACTATAGATACATATCATTAAATCATCACAGAAATACTATCTTTTCATCATCATAAAGTTAGCTAGTTTATAGGTCATGTAATAGATCATAAATAGCTCAATAGTTCAAAATTGGACATTTTTTCAAATACTTGGCGGGTGTATAATGCTAGTTTAAGCTCATTCAATTCAAGAGTGAAATCATGCAAGAAAACTTGAAGTAAATCAACCCACCTATACATAGTAAAATCCTTATGTGAAATACATTGAAAACCCCCATCAAATATCAAGAGAGATCATAGTTCTATAGCTTAAAATATGCATAATCATAATAGGTAAATCATCTTATGGTAAAGACTTAAAAATGAGTAATCATGTGTTTTCATTCAAACTTTCATGAAACCCCAATATAGTTTATGATCGGTGAAGGTAAATCATCTTATGGTAAAGACTTAAAAATGAGTAATCATGTGTTTTCATTCAAACTTTCATGAAACCCCAATATAGTTTATGATCGTAATCACTAGTGAATAATACCCATAAGTAACACAACTTGGAAATATGTAATTTCACAGAAATAGAAGATTGGGCTTCATGGGTAAAAGGTACCCATGAATAAACCCCACATACCTTGGACCTTGAGTCTCTTGAAATTAAGTTAGGAAAGAATAGAAGCTTGGAATGGAGTCTTCAAATCCAAACTTATTCTTGAGTTTCCTTGAATTTGTATTGGGGTCTTGATAGAGGATTTTGGGAGGATTTGAGAGTGCATTCAATTTGAGAGTAATGAGTTTGATCCTTTGGAATAGGGTTTAAGTCTTTTGGGGAGGTTAAGATAGTATTGGAAGTCTAAAATGGCCAGTAAAATGAATTAAATTATCGAAAATGCCATTAGCGAACGGATGGAAAAATTGACAAAGTAATGCCCCACTAAGGCCCAAACGGGTCGTGTGGCACTCCACAAGTTATATAGGATGCCCGTACATAAGACTTGGTCAAAAAGTGGAAGTTGAGAACACTTAGAAAAATTACCATCATCGTCACTTTGATGGGCCACTTTCACGAGCCGTGTGGTGCTACATCGTCTGTGTAGTAGTCCATTCAACCATACTTAGAGAAAAGAATGTTACCAGGCTATCACACGTCCCAAGGCCATGAGCCGTCTGACCTTCCACGGCCCATCGAAGGTGCCCATGGCACCATAATTGATCATAACTCCTATCACGCCCACTCTTCCTCACTTGCACACACTCAACGACCAGCCACACGGTCAGTGGCAATCCACACGACCTGTACCACTAGCAATGTCTCATGCGTTAGACCAAAAATGGTCTTTTCTAGCTCAAGACAGCCCAGACGGCCCATCCAAAGCTCCACTGCCCGTCAAGCTGCCCGTGTGGTTTCATTGCATGGAAGGGTCTCACAAAAACCATCATAACTCATTCATCTGAACTCAAAATGAGGTGAAACCAAGTGAGTTGGAAAGCAAACTCAAAGAGATTTCATTTAACATATTGTGGGCCATCCAGTACCAAGTGTACTAAAAGTTATGCTCCTTTGAAGTTGACCTTGGCACAAACCAACATCCAAAACTCAACTCGTAGAGAAGTCTTGAATTCATCTAAGTACTAGAAGTCTCCCATGACCCTAATTCACTTCCCACCTAGACAAATAGGTCTTGGAACATGGATACATAAGACCATAAAGTTACGGGGTATCACAATGTCTCCCCTTTTATAACATTCGCCCCCTAATGTCAAAGAAATGTACATAAGGAAAGTAATCATGAAGATTTTAGCCCAACATGGATGCAACAAATGCACCTAAACATTATTTTCAAGAGTCTCAAAATGAACATCAAAAATCACCATAAATCATATCAATATAAACATGAATGCATGCAATGGCATAAGAGCTGAAATTTAAGACTTGAAATCACATAGGGGGACTTAAATTGGTACCTTAGGCTTGAGTAGAGTGGAAGAGATCTGGCTATCGCTTTTGTATTTTTGCCTCAGCTTCCCATGTGGCACTTTCAACTTGTTGGTTTCTCCAAAGAACCTTTATGGAAGCTACCTCCTTGTTCCTTTCACTTGCCTATCCAATATTTCTATGGAAACCTCCTCATAAGTCAAATTGTCTTTAACAACACCCACAATATCTAGAGGTACAATAGCACTAGGATCACCTACACATTTTCTTAGCATCAACACATGAAAGACCGGATGTACCATATGCATGTCAATGGGCAACTCAAACTCACAGGCCACCTTACCAATCTTTCATAACACTCTATAAAGACCCACAAATCTAGGGATCAACTTACTTTTTTGGCAAACTGGACCACACCCTTTATGGGTGAGACCTTCAAATAGACCCAATCACCCACTTTGAATTCAAGATCCCTTCTCCTCATTGAAATAGGACTTTTGTCAACATTGGGCAATTTTCAATCTTTCTCTAATCACCCTCACCTTCTCCATGGCCTCCATAATAAAATTTGGACCTAACATGGCCATCTCTTCCACCTCAAACCATACAATCGGAGACTAACAATGCCTTTAATAAAGATCCTCAAAAGGAGTCATACCAATGCTTGCATGATAGCTATTATTATAAGCAAACTCAATCAATGGAACATGATCATTTCAACTATCCTTTCATTCCAAAACACAAGCCCTAAGCATATCATCAAGAGTTTGGATAGTTTATTTGGCTTGGCCATCCATTTTAGGGTGAAAGTCCATACTAAGCTTAACCTTGTGAAACGACCCCAAAAAGTGCCCAAAAATGTGCCTCAAAAGTGCCCAGAATCGTAATTTCTATAAATCTAAAACTCCGTTCATTGCTTTGAAAATTTGACTTTATATGCTTGTTCAGGGGGTCAAATTGAGTGGGAAATGGGTCTAATCAAAATTTTAGAGCAACTGTATCAAAATCCAAAAATCGCAAAAATGTGATTTATGAGGGTCAACTTTAAAGGGTCATATCTCTTAGCACACAAAGAAATAGGTGGCTAACAACCTACCAAATTACATCTCTTTGAATTATCATACCAATGCACTTGGTTTCACCTTATTCTGAGTTCGGATGAAGAATTTATGCCCATTTTCATGGAACTCGTTTATGCAGAAATGCAAATTCTAATGAGTAATCCACTTCACTTTTGCTATGCGGAGCAGTGTTATTTTTGTCCTTAAGGGTTCCCATACTTGAACATACCTATACTTAGCTATATTTCACCCTCATATCATTCAAAACATTCCCTAATACTCACTCAAACACTTAGCCATATTTTCACTCCCAAATTCAAGTCGCAAACCCTCATCTGGAACTAAAGTTTTCCTTCAAGGTTCTTCTTCAAGCTTCAAGTCTCCATCTCCAATGTTCTCCAAGTTCATCTCCAAGCTAAGGTATGTGGGTTTCTTTCATGGGTTCCTTTTAGCTCAAGACAGCCCAGACGGCCCATCCAAAGCTCCACTGCCCGTCAAGCTGCCCGTGTGGTTTCATTGCATGGAAGGGTCTCACAAAAACCATCTCCTCCTTTTACTCAAATTGCATGATTTAAAGTTGATTTACACATAGGTTTTGCCTATTATGAAATTCACTACATACTATGTTAAAGCTATGTGAAAAGGTGACTGTTTTGCTATGTTTTGAGCTATAAACCTTTAAGCTATGGTAAGATTTGAGGAGGGATTTTGATGTATGCTACTTGAGGGTGTTGCAAGGTATTGATTGATGGTTTTACAATGGATTTTCTTGCATGATTTCATCTCTATATTTCATGATTTTATGCTAGCATTACACACCCTCTAAGTATTTGATAAAATGTCCGAATGTGTTTTCTTGAGGAGTTGAAGGTCCAAAGCATAAGATATGATATGATTGACTATATGATGATTAAATGAGCTTATGTATATGATATACTCTATATAAAGTATTGCATTAGGCCATACCTGATTCGGGGAGACAAGAGCCCGGGTAATCAAGGTAGGGATTTGTACTCACGAACCATGTGAGGAGTTTGTACTTTGCCACTGTGGTGTTAAGGTGTTATTATCATCAACTATGTGAGGGGTTTGTACCACACCACCGGGATAATGGGGTTAAACCATCATCAACCACCAAGTGGTTTGTACCTTGAAAATCTAGCTTGGTCTCTTCTACATATATGATATCCTATATGAGCATAAGCTACTTAAGCATATTTTTTACTTATGCATTGATCATACATGCCATATTGTTATATTATGCCTATTGCCTATTGTTACACATTTTGACTATGATACCTAATTCTTGTTGCATTGTATCCTAAAAACTTAGTACATTCAAATGTACTAATGCATACTCTTGTGTACATGATATCACCATGTAGGAACCAAAGCCCAAGTTGATCATCCACCTCCACGTGGCTAGTTCGATACTACATAAGCTAGTTGGTGAGTCCTCCATTCCGGAGACGTTTATCTATATTTCTCTTATTATGTATTAAGACATTTTTCTTTATTGTTTACATGACCATGAGGGTGAGCCGGGTTGCTTTGTCTTGGCCCCCGCTCTATCTATGTAGTAGCGGTGTTGTTGGACACATTATGTATCTATGATATGAGCTTTGATACACTTATGATATTCAAGCTATTTATGTATAAATATCTCTCTCCCTTAGTCCCAATTCTCCTTGTGTATATCTTTCTTATTATTTTATCTTGCTTCCTTAACCAAGTATATGTGTATGATATGCTAAGAGGCTTGTTTGGGGTCCCTTCGGGTTCCCCAATCACCGGTCACGTCTAAGTCCTAGGCTTGGGTCGTGACACCTTGGTGCCAAGACCTCTTTGGAAGGACCTCTAAAAGCAAGAAGTGAATTAGGAACCATGATCTAATATGATAAACAAGGGCACCCCATGCAATCTAACCAACTCGTGAATGTACAACTTAGCATAATCTTCGGCACCATAACTAGTCTTAACTGGTAGGAAATGATCCGACTTTTTCATCCTATTAACCATGACCCAAATAGAATCAAAACTCTTTCTAGTCTTAGGTAACCCAACCACAAAATCCATGTTAATTTCCTCTCACTTCCAAGAAGGAATCTCTACATCTTGGGTTAGGCCACCCAGCCTTTGATGCTCGGCTTTCACTTGTTGGCAATTATGGCAATCGGATACGAACTTAGCAATATCTTTCTTCATACCTCCCTACCAATACACCTCTCTCTAATCCCTACACATATTTTTAGAATCAGGATGAATGGAATAGGAAGAATTATGAGCTTCATCAAGAATCTTCTCCCTCAAGCCATCAACTCTAGCCACACGCAACCTACCTTGGTACGTAAAGGCACCATCTCCCCCTTGGGAGAAAACCTCTACCTTACCCTTTCTCACCAAAGCCTTCAAGTCTAGCAAGGCGAGGTCAAAATCTTGCTTTGCCTTCACCTCCTCAATCAATGAAGATTTGGAAACATCAACCACCACTACCCCACCATTATCAACCTCCTCCAACCTAACTCCCAATCTAGCCAACCGATGGACCTCTCTAGCCACCTCTTTTCCCTCATCCCTAACATGTGCGAGGCTAGCCATAGACACCCTACTCAAAGCATCGGCCATAATATTAGCCTTACCAGAATGATAATGCACACTCATATCATAGTCTTTAACAAGCTCTAACCACCTTCGTTATCTCAAGTTGAGATCCTTTTGAGTGAATATATATTGAAGACTTTTGTGATCGGTAAACATATCAACAAGTACCCCATACAAATAATGACACCAAATTTTCAAGGCAAATACCACGACGGCCAATTCAAGATCATGGATAAGATAATTCTTTTCATGCACTTTGAGTTGTCTAGAAGCATAGGCTATCACCTTACCATTTTGCATCAAAACACAACCCAAACCAATTTGGGAGGCATCACAATACAGAAGAAACCCTTCCAACCTTTTCGGTAGTGACAAGATAGGAGTGGACACAAGCTTATCCTTCAAAGTTTGGAAACTCTTTTCACACTTGTCGGTCCATACAAATTTAGCCTTCTTTTGAATTGACTTAGTCATGGGAGAAGCAATAGAAGAAAACCAATTCATGAATCTCTGGTAATAACACACTAAGCCCAAGAAGATCCTAATATTCAATTGGGTCAAAGGTCTAGGCCAATTTCTAGTCACCTTCGTCTTTTTTGGATCCACCTTAATCCTATCCCCAGACACTATATGACCTAGAAAGGCAACCTCTTGCAACCAAAACTCACATTTCTCATACTTGGCATATAATTTCACTTCTAGCAATCTTTGTAGCACTACCCTCAAATAACTCACATGCTCTTCCTCACAACAGGAAAAAATCAAAATATCATCAATAAAGACCACAACGAACGAATCAAGGTGGGGTTTGAAGACCCTATTGATGTGATCCATGAAGATAGCCAGTGCATTAGTCAATCCAAAAGATATAACCATGAATTCATAGTGCCCATACCTACTCCGGAAGGCCGTCTTGGGAGTGTCACACTCCCTCACCTTCACTTCGTGGTACCCAAATCGAAGATCAATCTTAGAGAAGTGATTAGCCCCTTGAAGTTGGTCAAATTGATCATCAATCCTTGGTAGAGGATACTTATTCTTGATGATGACTGTATTAAGTTACTAGTGATCAATACACATTCTAGAAGAACCATCCTTCTTCTTCACAAACAATAGAGGTCCACCCCAAGGTGATTGGCTAGGCCAAATAAAATCTTTCTCCAACAAATCCTTTAATTTCTCTTTCAACTCCTTCAACTCCACTAAGGCCATACGGCAAGGAGGAACAAAAATAGGTTGAGTGTCGGGAAGGATATCTATGCCAAAATCTATTTTCCCTTCGAGAGGAATATGGGGAAGGTCATTTGGGAAGACATCTAGGAACTCATTAACCACCAGAACCGACTCTATAGGAGGGATTTTGGACTCAACATCACTAACCCTCATAAGATGATAGAGACACCCCTCAAAGATCAACCTTTGGCCTTTAATGCAAGAAATAAACCTATCCTTGACCACCATATCATGGCTCTCTCACTCAAGGACAAGTTCATTGAGGAATTGAAATTTGAACCTACGAGTTCTACAATCAATAGAGGCATAGTATGCATGCAACCAATCCATCCCAAGAATAATGTCAAAATCTAACATGTCCAACTCAATAAAGTCAGATGGCAATATTTTATGTAAAATGCAAATGGGACAATTTTATATACTCTACTAGCAACAATAGATGCACCAACAGGAGTAGACACCTCATATGGCTCACACAATAACTTGGGCTCAACATGGAACTTTTTGGCAGCAAAAGATGTAACAAAAGAAAGAGTGGAACCCCAGTCAATAAATGCATACACATCATAATCAAAGACTTTTAACATACCGGTGACGACATCAAGAACCCCATCAACCCCTTGCCTCCAATGAAGAGCATAGAACCGATTATGCCTTGGGGAACCACCTTGTTGTCCTCCTCTCCCTAAAGGAATCGCATTAGCACTCTGGCCTTGAGGAGGATACCCTTGTTACGATTACATGGATAATCCATCACCTTATGTCCCACTTCACCAAAACAAAAACAAGCATTGGTGTCCTTCAAAAATGGGCCATCATGACCCCTACCACACTTTGGACACATAGCATTAGGCACAACACCACAATCACCTTGGGCCCTTGGGTAGTCATTGGGGAACTTCTACTAGGAGCATGGGAAGACCATTGGCCTTGATGAAGCTGGCCACCCTTGGGAGTTTGGAACTTACCACCAAAATGGACCCTCTTGGCCTCATAACCCCATCTCTTTCTCAATTTCTCGCCCTCCAATTGTTCGGCATAAGTCATCAAATGATATAAATCCATTTCACTAATTAGCATAGTGGCTCGGTATTCCTCATTTACCAAATCGGATACACCCATCACAAACTTATTCATTCTAGATCTTGGATCGGCCACCAATTAGGGAGACAATTTTGAGAGTTGGTTCAACTTGAGGTCATACTGCCTCACACTTATATATCCTTACCTCAAATTCATGAAGTCCATCATTTTGGCCTCCCTAAGCTCAAGAGGAAAGAACCAATTGAGGAAAGTCGCCTTAAACTACTCCAATATAATCATACCTTCTATTGAGTAAACCACATTTGGGCCACCCCCTTGAGTTGGTAAGCCGCTAACTCTGCCTTTTCCTTTGATCTAACACCCATAATAGCCACACTTTGTATACCTCATCAATGGCAAAGAACATTCATTAGAGGGGAAACCTTACCTAAATTCTATAGCACGACATAGATCATGAAGAAGGGAAACATTTCCTAAAACTTCTCATAGCCTCTTACTCATAGCTGTGGCGCACAACACGACCATGAATAAAACTCTAATCAACGAGGTGTGTTGGATGCCAAGGACCATTAAAAATCTAGTGCTCTAATACAAAGTTTTTCACATCCTAAGCCTAGGGCCTAGACATGACACGGCGAATGGTGAACTCGAAGGGACCCCAAACAAGCCTCTTAGAATGTCATTACACATCCTTGATCGCAGAAGTAATAAAACAACAATAGAGAATAGAAATAAGGGTAAAAGGGGCTAAGAAAAAACCTTTCATATCATAAAACATCAAAGAGTCATAGAGAGTCAAGATCAAGAATAATTACATAACTTGTCCAATAACACCTCAAAACATAGAACCTAATGGGGGCGAAGAGAAGCAACTGGGCTCACCCTCATAGTCAAAACATACAATAAAGGAAAGAGAGTCTTTATACATAGCATAAGATCAAAGACATTGTCCACAAAATTAAGGACTCACCAACTTGCTTTGTAGAGATAGCACTAGCCAGGGGAGGATGAGGATGATTGTGAGGAGCTCCGGTTCCAGGCATAGAGTATGCATTAGTATGTTTGAATGTACTAAGTATGTAGGATGCAATGCAACAAGAGATAGGCAACATAATCAAAATGCAATATCATAAGCAATAGGTAACATAATAACAATGTAACATATATGAATGATACTTGAAGTAAAACATGCTTATATAGGACATTCATAAGATATAGATAGCATAATAACAATATGACAAGTATGAATGATACTTGAAGTAAAGCATGCTTATATAGGACATATTACAGATGAAGGAAGAGACCACCATAATAGACCAAGAAACTTAGTACTTGGAATCTAATGTAGACCACCCCTTAGAAGTGATTGAGGAATCAACCCCTCAATTGGTTGATGGACATGGCCACCCTCCATCGGAAGTGATTGAGGTATCAATCCCTCAATCGGTTGATGGATTACCACCCCCATCTAAGCCGATTGAGGTATCAACCCCATAATTGGTTGATGGACATGACCACCCTCCATCTGAAGTGATTGGGGTATCAACCCCTCAATTGGTTGATGGCATACAACCCCATCCGAGGTGATTGAGGTATCAACTCCTCAATTGGTTATTGTCAACTCACAACACTGTAGATACATATCATTAAATCATCACATAAATACTATCCTTTCATCATCATAAAGTTACCAGTTCATAGGTCATGCAATAGATCATCAATAGCTCAGTAGTTCAAAATCGGACATTTTATCCAACACTTGGTGGGTGTATAATGCTAGTTTAAGCTCATGCAATTTAAGAGTGAAATCATGCCAGAAACATTGAAGTAAATCAATCCACCTATACTTAGTAAAACCCTCATGTGAAATACATTGAAAACCCCCATCAAATATCAAGAGAGATCATAGTTCTATAGCTTAAAACATGCATAATCATAATATGTAAATCATCTCATGGTATAGACTTAAAAATGAGTAATCATGTATTTTCATTCAAACTTTCATGAAACCCCAATATAGTGTATAATCATAATCACTAGTGAATAATACCCATAAGCAACACAACTTGGAAACATATAATTTCATAGAAATGGAAGATTGTGCTTCATGGGTGAAAGGTACCCATGAATTAAACCCATATACCTTGGACCTTGAGTCTCTTGAAATTGAGTTGGGAAAGAATGGAAGCATGGAATGGAGTCTTGATATCTAAATTTGTTCTTGAATTTGTATTGGGGTCTTGATAGAAGCATTTGAGAGGATTTGAGAGTGTATTAAACTTGAGAGTAATGAGTTTCATCCTTTCGAATAGGGTTTAAGTCTTTTGGGGAGATTAAGATAGCATTAGAAGTCTAAAAAGATTATTAGAATGAATTAAATTCATGAAAATGCCATTAGTGAATGGATAGAAAAATTGACAAAGTGATGCCTCCACTGAGGCCACGTGGGTCATTTGGCATTCCACGGGTAGTTTGGAGTGCCCGTGAGATGAGACTTGGTAAAAAATTAGAAGTTGGGAACACTTAGCAAAATTACTATTATCGTCACTTTGACAGGCCACTTTCACAGGCCTTATAGTGCTACATGGTCCGCATAGAGGTCTGTTGAACCACACTTAGAGAAAAAAATGTTTCCAGACCACCCCACACCCCAAGGCCATGAGTTGTCTGACCTACCACGGCCGGTCAAAGGCGTCTGGGGCACCATACTTGATCAAAACTCCTCTCATGCCCACTCTTCCTCACTTGCACACACTCCACGACCTGTACCACTATCTGTGTCACATGTCGTAGACCAAAAATGGTCTTTTCTAGCTCAATACGGCCCATCGAAACTTCCACTGCCCGTCAAGTTGCCCGTGTGGTTTTACTGCATAGGAGAGTCTCACGAAAACAGTCATAACTCCTTCATCCGAACACAAAATAAAGTGAAATCAAGTGCATTAGAAAGCTAACTCAAAGGGCTTTCATTGGACATGTCGTAGGCCATCCAGTTCCAAGTGCATTAAAAGTTACACTCATTTAAAGTTGACTTTGGCACAAACCAACACCCAAAATTCAACTCGTAGAGAAGTCTTTAACTTGTCTAAGTACTAGAAGTCTCCCATGACCCTAATACACTCCCCACCTTCACAAATAAGTCTTGGAACATTGATACATAAGAGCATGGAGTTATGGGGAGTCATAGCAGGGTCAAGATCTTATTTTGCCTTCACCTCCGCAATCAATTAAGATTCTGAACCATCAACAACCACAACCCCACCATTATCAACCTCCTCCAACCTAATCCCCAATCTAGCCAACTGATGAACCTCTCTAATTACCACTTTGCCTCTATCATCAACATGAGCAATGCTACCTATAAACACCCTACTCAAAGCATCGGCCACAACATTTGCCTTACGGACTCACAATACACAACAAATCCTTCTAACCCTTCTGGTAGTGACAAGATAGGAGTGGAGACAAGCTTATCTTTCAAGGTTTGGAAACACTTTTCACACTTATCGGTCCACACAAATTTAGCCTTCTTTTGAGTCAACTTAGTCATAGGTGAAGCAATAGAAGAGAACCCATTCACAAACCTTAGGTAATAACCGACTAAGCCTAAGAAGCTTCTAATATCCAATGGAGTCAAAGGTCTACACCAATTTCTAATCATTTACATCTTATTAGGATCCACCTTAATACCATCCCCCGACACCACATGACCTAGAAAGGAAACCTTTTGCAACCAAAACTCACACTTTTCATACTTAGCATACAACTTCTCTTCCCTTAATTTTTATAGCACCACCCTCAAATAACTCACATGTTCCTCGTCACTATGGGAATAGATCATAATATCATCAATGATAACCACCACAAACAAATCAAGTTAGAGTTTAAAGACCCTATTTATAAGATCCATGAAGATAGTCGGTATATTGGTCAACCCAAAAGACATAACCACAAACTCATAGTGCCCATACCTAGTCCGGAAGGCCGTCTTGGGAATGTCACACTCCCCCACCTTCACTTGGTGATACTCGGACCGAAGATCAATCTTAGTGAAGTGACTAGCCCCTTGAAGTTGGTCAAGTAGATCATCAATCCTTGGTAAAGGGTACTTCTTCTTGATGGTAACTTTATTAAGTTACCGATAATCAATGCTCATTCTAAGAGAACCATCCTTCTTCTTCATAAACAACAGTGGTTCACCCCAAGGTGATTGGCTAAGCCTAATAAACCCTTCTCCTACAAGTCCCTTAATTGCTCTTTCAATTCCTTTAACTCTGTTCGAGCTATATGGTAAGGGGGAATAGAAATGGGTTGAGTATTAGGAAGGAGGTCTATGACAAAATCTATTTCCCTTTTAGGAGGACCAGCGAAAAACTCACTAAGGAAGACATCTAGGAACTTATTAGCCACCAAGACTGACTCTATAGGAAAGACTTTGGACTCAACATCCCTAACCCTCGCAAGATGATAGAGACACCCCTTAGATATCAACTTTTGAGCTTTAATGCAAGAAATAAACCTACCTTTAACCACCACATCATGACTCTCCCACTCAAGAACAGGTTCATTAGGGAATTATACTTTGACCCTATGGGTTCTACAATCAATAGAAGCATAATATGCATGCAACCAATTCATCCCAAGAATGACACTAAAATCTACCATATCCAACTCAACAAAACCATAAGAAAATATTTTATGCAAAATGTAAATGGGATAATTTCTATAGACTCTTCTAGCAACAATAGATGCACTAACGAGAGTAGACACCTCATAGCTCACAAAACAACTCGGATTCAACATCAAACTTTTTGGCTACAAAAATATTAACAAAATAAAGAGTGGCACCTGGGTCTACCAATTCATACATATCAAAATCAAAGACTTTTAATATACTAGTGACGACATTGGGCACCTCATCTACCCTTTGCCTCTGTTGAAGTGCATAGAATAGGTTTGTGCCTTGGGGCACCACCTTGTTGACCTTCCATTCCCAAAGGAAATGCATTTGCACCCGGCCTTGTGGATGACCAACTCTACCCTTGTCTTGATTACAAGGACAATCAATCTTCTTGTGACCCACTTCTCCACAACTATAACATGCATTAGTGTCCCTTAAACATGGGTTGTTATGGCCTCTACCATACCTTGGGCACATAGGATTAGGCACCACACCAACACCACCTTAGACCCTTGGGTTGGTATTAGAAAACCTTCTATTAGGAGCATTTGAAGACCCTTGGCATTGATGAAACCGGCCACCCTTGGGACCTTGGAACCTTTTTTCAAAATGGGCCCTCTTGGCCTCATTGCCCCTTTTATTTCTCAAATTTTTCCCCTCCAATTGTTTGGCATAAGTCATGAGACGGGACAAGTCCATATCACTAATCAACATAGCGGCACGACACTCTTTATTCACCAAATCAGATACACTAATCACAAACTTATTCATCCTAGACCTCGAGTCACCAACCAATTATGGAGCATATTTAGAATGTTGGTTGAACTTGAGGGCATACTCCATCACACTCATGGACCCTTGCTTAATTTGTGTAGCATATTTAGAGAGTTGGCTGAACGTGAGGGCATACTCCCTCATACTCATAGACCCTTGCTTCAAATTCATGAACTCTATCATTTTGGCCTCTCCTAGCTCAAGAGAGAAGAACCGATTCAGAAAAGCCGTCTAAAACTCCTCCCAAAGGATCACATTATTGTTCCCCTTCTCCTCCTTCCATTGAGTAGACAATATTTGTGCCACCTCTTTGAGTTAGTAGGTTGCCAACTCCGCTTTCTCCTCCAATCTAACACCCATTATAGACAATACTTTGTACACCTCATCAATGAATTCTTGAGGGTCCTCATCCACTTTAGACCCACGAAACTCCAGTGGGTTCTTCCATATGAAATCCCTTACCCTAGATGCTAGAGTAGGAGCATGAGGGGCTTGGGCCCCTTGGTTGATTTAACTAGTCATAGTTTGAGCTAACATGGCATAGCATCCCAGAACTCTTCATGAGCTGATCGTTCTTCGGGTATACGAGCTCTTCTTCCTCTTGGGATAGGCATGATCTAGCATAGCAAAGAACATTCATTAGTGGAAAGCCTTACCTTAACTTCTATAGCACGACATGGATCAATAAAAAGGAAAACATTTCCTAAAATACCTCAAAGCCTCTTACTCATATTTGTGGTGTACTTCACAACCATGAATAAAACTCTAATCAATGTGGTGTGTTGGATAATGAGGACCATTAATAACCTAGTTCTCTGATACCAAGTTTGTTATGACCCAAGGCTAGGGCCTAGACGTGACACGACGAATGGGGACCCAATAGGACCCCAAAAAGACCCTTAGCATATCACTAACACATTCTTGGTCACAAAAGTAATTAAACAACATTAAGAGAATGTAAATAAGGATAAAGGGACTAAGGAAAGTCTTTTATAGCATAAATCATCAAAGAAGTCAAAGCTTAAAGCACAAATACATAACTTGTCCAACAATACCTCTAACATAGATTGGGCTGGGCTGAGATAACTTTCTAGGCTTACCTTCATAGTCATAAATATCTAAACAAAGAAAAGAGTCTTTACATAATATAAGATCAAGAGATATCATCAAAATCATACAATTCAAGAGTGAAATCATGTGAGAAAACTTGATGTAAATCAACCCATCAGCACTTAGTGACACCCTCATGCAAGATACATTAAAATCCTTCATCAAATCTCATCATAAAATATAGATTTATAGCTCAAAACATGCTTAAACAGTTCATATTTCATGAAAACCCCAACATGGTTTATAATCAAGTTCATAGTAAGAATATCCATAAGTAAATCAACTTGAAAACATATAATTTTTATAAAAAGGAAGGTTGGGCACCATGAGGAAAGGATTTAATGGTTGAAATCCACATACCTCAACTTTGGAGATTTCTTTGATGAAGATTGGAATGAGAACTTGAAGCTTGCATGAAATTCTTGAGATCCACAATGAGTTTGGAACACTTGAATTTGAGTGAAATATTTGGCCAAGTGTTAGAGAGGGTTTTGGGGAATGTCTTGAAAGATATGGGGTTGAAAAATGACTAAGTATAGGTGATTTTAGGCATAGACGGGCACTGGGGCAAAGACCCTAGTGTGTTAGGCCGAGACTGAAAATTAAGGAAGTCATAACACTGCTCCGCAACGGGTCTGTGTTGCAGAGCAAACGCGAACTGCCACTAGAAATTGACAATGCAAGACCCAAAGGCCTTGGACCAAGATAACAAAAACTGGCAAAAAAATGTATAGGTCCGTGCCCTGGCCACGTCGCGCTAAGGGCGGATCGATTCTGGGAATTAAATTTTTTTGGAAAATTAAATTTTGATATAGTTCTCTAAAATCGAAGTTAGACCCATTTTCCACTCAATCTTTTCTCCTGATCACGAATATAAAGTTAGATTTTTTATATCACGCATGAATTTTGAGATATATGAAAATTATGGATATGGACATTTTCGAGGTACATTTTGGAGCACTTTTTGGGGTCATTTCAGTTTTATTGTGAAAACCTTTCCTCACAAGTTCAACCATTCTTATTCCTCATCTATGTGAAATTTATGGATATATATGGAAGTTTTTATGAACCCTTTTATATGATAATATTATGAAGAGATTCATGATGATTTACCTTTGTAAATGATTATGCATTGAAAAGTCATGTGACATTTATGGATTTTTACAAGAGTTTGATGATACCCTAGCTAAGTCTTGTTATACGTTGGTGGTTTATTTTGAATAATATTCAAGTGATTCCATTTTACTCTTCTCAAATCATTTACTTTTGAATTTCATAATATTAGACATATGTACATCTACCTACCATGATTTGATTAAAGATGTATACCAAGCTTCTATGATGTGGAGGGCCTTATAGCAAGTTGTGCAGACTATGAATGATATGAATTTTGAATGGACTATTATGCATGCTATGAGATATGAGAATATTGTGAAAGTTATAAAAGTTATGAAGCACTATCTTTGATATTATGAAGCTTTGATTTTGATGAGCTACTCTATGAAAATATTATGATATTATCATGTTTTGCATATTATGCCTATAAATATGATTTGAATATTCCTTGGGATTATGACCTAGCACCGAGAAGACCTTGGTAGTTAACCATTATCCCATAACTATGCTGTCAGCATAGGTTTGTGAATTAGCTAATGGATCCATATAGCCCATGTTACATAATTGACCCAAAAGGGTGGTGTTTCTAATATGACAGATGTCAATTAAATACCAAAAAAAGTGGTGTTCCCCTAAGGTTGTTACCATAAGTTAATCAAAAAGGGTGGTGTTCTCGTATGATGGTTATGAAGCACTTTCGAAAATGGGGGAGTTCCCGTAAGGTGAGTGTTTAGTTTACCTTGGTAAAGTAGAGCACTCCTAATCTAGTGTGAAGTGAACATTGGGATTTCAAGTAGTAGCTCACTTGGTCTTACATGTTGATTATGGTCCCTTCCTATCTATATATGATATGTTATGTGACTTGATAATCCCTCATGCATATTTTGACTAAGGAATTGAGCATTCATGACATATTGATTATGCATATTGTTTAATTATGCTTATGTTCCTTCTTGCATTGCACCCCATATATTTAGTACATTCTAAGTACTAAGGCATACTTTTTTCCTACATGATCTAAACATGTAAGGACCGGATCTCCTTTCCATTCGCCTCTTCCATGTGGCTAGATGATTCGATTGAATATCGCTTTTGGTAAGTCCTCTACTTCGGGGACAATAGCCATTTACTTTCTTTCATTATTAAGACTTGTATATTTATGGATTTTATCTTTTAAGGATGAGCCCGGGAGATGTGTTGGGCCCCATTCCTTTGGTATTAGAGGTGTTATTAGATATTTGGATTTATATGTTATGATCTCTACTCTTATTATGTTATGTATTATGAAAGACTCCCTTAGTCCCTTATTCCCTCTTATGTGTTGAATTCTTGTTATATGGATGAGATGAAAGTCCAAAGTCCCTAATTCCCCCCATAGCGTGAGTCATACTTACCCGCCCCTTAAATTTTATTTTCTATATGATCCATGCTAATCCTCTTCCCTACAACATCCCCATACTATGAGTCCTAAGTCCCACTTCTCTTAGAATTATATGTTATTTATTTAAATAATACTTTTGCAACTAAGGATGTGCTATGTATGATTAAGTTGCTTATTTGGGGCTTCTTGGGGTTCTTCATTCATCATGTTATGCCTAGGCCCTGAACTTTGATCTTGACAGTTCTCATGCTCAGAAAACAAACCCTTTTCATTCATGCTTATGTTACTATGTTGAGACACTTTTGTACTGCTTTAGTTGAGGGTGAGCTAGTGACATGTCCTAGTCGAAAATGGGGGAGTTCCCGTAAGGTGAGTGTTTAGTTTACCTTGGTAAAGTAGAGCACTCCTAATCTAGTGTGAAGTGAACATTGGGATTTCAAGTAGTAGCTCACTTGGTCTTACATGTTGATTATGGTCCCTTCCTATCTATATATGATATGTTATGTGACTTGATAATCCCTCATGCATATTTTGACTAAGGAATTGAGCATTCATGACATATTGATTATGCATATTGTTTAATTATGCTTATGTTCCTTCTTGCATTGCACCCCATATATTTAGTACATTCTAAGTACTAAGGCATACTTTTTTCCTACATGATCTAAACATGTAAGGACCGGATCTCCTTTCCATCCGCCTCTTCCACGTGGCTAGATGATTCGATTGAATATCGCTTTTGGTAAGTCCTCTACTTCGGGGACAATAGCCATTTACTTTCTTTCATTATTAAGACTTGTATATTTATGGATTTTATCTTTTAAGGATGAGCCCGGGAGATGTGTTGGGCCTCGTTCCTTTGGTATTAGAGGTGTTATTAGATATTTTGATTTGTATGTTTTGATCTCTACTCTTATTATGCTATGTGTTATGAAAGACTCCCTTAGTCCCTTATTCCCTCTTATGTGTTGAATGCTTGTTATATGGATGAGATGAAAGTCCAAAGTCCCTAATTACCCCCATAGCGTGAGTCATACTTACCCGCCCCTTAAATTTTATTTGCTATATGATCCATGCTAATCCTCTTCCCTACAACATCCCCATACTATGAGTCCTAAGTCCTACTTCTCTTAGAATTATATGTTATTTATTTAAATAATACTTTTGCAACTAAGGATGTGCTATGTATGATTAAGTTGCTTGTTTGGGGCTTCTTGGGGTTCTTCATTCATCATGTTATGCCTAGGCCCTGAACTTTGATCTTGACAGTTCTCATGCTCAGAAAACAAACCCTTTTCATTCATGCTTATGTTACTATGTTGAGACACTTTTGTACTACTTTAGTTGAGGGTGAGCTAGTGACATGTCCTAGTCCATGCTAAGATCAAGACAAGTAAAGACATATTTTGGACAAATGTAATCCCTTTAATAGGAAACTCTTGATTTCTATCATTGATTTGAGTTTAAGACTTGATTTTCACTTACTTTATTTACATTTATGCATAATGACCTTATGTATGAGTATTAAATGCTAAGAGGATTTGGTGAGGTTCCTTTGGGTTCCTCATTCGCTATGTTTCGACTATGCCCTAGACTTGAATCATAACATAATTGTGGTAAAGGTTGAGTAAATAAGTGGTTAAATTGATAGGAACCCAAATTCACACTTAATATAACTCCAAATGATGATTTATAAGGGTTAAAAGTATGGGAAAAAATCAAAATACTTCTGAGAAATATCTATTTAATAGGAACTATGAAGGTCATCTTTAGAAGTCCATCTCTAGAAATGAAGAGCCAAAACTAAATTTCAAAAACAATGCTAGGAAATCAATTCACGAACTGGAAGTATGATTGGTGAAACATCATCCATAGACCAAATGTATTGAAGATTACACTTATTGAACCTCATCTACAAAATACACTTATTGAACCTCATCTACAAAATCACTTCCATGACCTATAAACTAATCCACAATCCATAAACACCCCTTAGCGTATCTAAGGTCAATTTTTCAAATCTTAGTATCTCACCCACGATGGTCATGTGCGATTTGTAGAATGATGTACAACTTAAAGAATACATTGACAAACAACCCCTAAATTGCTATAAATTAAGGAGCCATTTGGTAGAGTATGTTAGCGAAAATAATGCATGTATTAACTTGGTATATTAATAATACTCTGTTTGCTATACTTTTGCATACTAGGCATAATTAATCCTTGCATTGGTTATGTAGCCTATTGTGTATTAAAATGTGTATCATTGATAGCATAGATTTGTAGATATTAGTAATGCAAGAGGATATAGTATATGCATTAGCATGATTAAAGACTTTTATTGTCCATCAAACCTTTTCTACATCTTTTCCACCAGATTTATGGAGGACACTTTTATAAATATTTTTTTTAAAAAAAAATTATGCAATACACATTATTTTTGACATACTAAATCAAATAATACATTAAAAAAACATCTCTTTGTAATTACAAGTATAAATAATACACCTTACCAAATCATCTCAAATCTCCCGAGCAGTGAACAATGTTATTCCCTCTGTCCCATTTTAACTGAATTTGTGAGCTAATGTATATTTATTAAGAAAAACATTCAAAGACAAAATTTACACCATACTTTTCACTATTGCCCCTTGTAAAATCATAAATTGTAGTGTAATTTATCTCCTAGAAAATACAAAAGTTCAATAAATGAAAGGTCCAAAATGAAAAAAAGTTTCAAACATTCACCTTGAACCTTGAACTTCGAACAATTCAAATATTTTGAATATTGAAAAAAGTTTCAAAAGTTTAATTAGTTTGAAACGAAGGGAGTAATATATATTTAGTTAGTAGAATATTGATTGCTTATATATATATATATATATATATATATATGAAAAAGGGTTATATTTGTCCTTGCACTCTTAAAAAATGGCTATATTTTTCCTTTCTTACCCTTTTTTAATATACTTGCTCTTACCATCCAACTTTAGGCACATGTTTATCCTTGAACTGTTAAGTCTCATGTCCCCTTCTATTATCATCCTACATGGTGCTTACATGGCATGCCTTCATATATTTATTCTATTTATAATTTCCTCTTAATTTAATCATTATATCCACAATATTATACCTACCCATTAATACATAATACCCAATTCAATTATTATACCTACCCAACTATCAATTATGATCCATTAAACATGGGGAAAAATCCAACTTTTCAATAATGCCGGGGAAATTTAGGAAACAATTCATGGCAAAATAGAGTTGAAGGAACCAACTGTCCACATCTGGAATAATCAGACTAACAAAGTATAGATGATAAATCATATTTGAAGTTTCTTCTATTTTCCTTACGTCTCTTTTAGAGGTCAGTCTGTCATGACCCGGTTTAATAAATAGCACGCACTTATTTTTTATCAAAATAATTGTTGTTTTGTGTGGAGAAGCAACAGTGAAATAAGGGTGTTAGGAGTGAATTGTATGGGTTAAATGGGTGAGTCTAATATTTAGTTGGTATAATAATTAAATTAGAAAATTATAAATAAAATCTACATCTATATCTATACTATATTAAAAGCATGAAGACCCTTAAAAATATTATTTGTGTTGTGAAATGGTAGAGACTAGAGTGTCTCCACCAAAGAGAGCTAAAGAGAACACAAAATTTTAACGAGATTCAGCAAATAATGCCTACGTCCTCGGATACTTCCACTACAGGGGAAAAATTACAAGAGTAATATAAACTTTATACTATGCAAACTCTACTTAAGTAAGTAGCTTATTTTTCTTGTTATCTGTTTAACTAGCAATGATTTAGTAAATAAATCTGCAAGATTATCAAAGGAGAGAATCTGTTTGACATCAACTTGTCGACTTTCTTGGAGCTCATGAGTATAAAAAAATTTTGGCGAGATGTGCTTGGTCCTGTCTCCTTTAATGTATTCTCCCCTAACTTGTGCAATACAAACAGCATTATCCTCATAAATTATAGTGGGAGTATCTATAACCGGCTTCATACCACAAGTCTTTTGGATATGTGCTATAATTGACTTTAACCAAACGCACTCCCTTCCGGCCTCGTAGAAGGAGATAATCTCGGAGTGATTGGAAGATGTAGTTATAAGTATTTGCTTAGTAGAACACCAAGAAATAGTTGTGTCATTATAGCAAAATAAGTAGCCAGTTTGTGAGCGAGCTTTGTGCGGGTCAGAAAGATATCCCGCATAAGCATATCCTACTAAACCCGAGTTAGTGATCTTCTTAGAATAGAATAACCCCAAATCAGTGGTTCCTCGGAGATGTCTGAAAATATGTTTAATCCCATTCCAATGTCTCCGTGTTGGCTCAGAACTAAAACGTGCCAACAAATTTACCACAAAGGCTATATCAGGTCTCGTACATTGCGCCACATACTGTTATCAATCTCCCTCGAGTAGAGATCTATTGATATGAATATTTGACTCCTACTGAGGAGTCCATTGTTGTTGATTATTTCTTAAAAGAAGAAAGACATACACTGCTTACATGATTCATTCTTTAAAATCTCCCGAATATAATATTTTTTCATCACTAAACCCCATTAGCTAATTCCATCTCTCATCACACTAAAAATTTCATCTTCACCATCGGTTCTTTACTCTTCAAAACCATCAAATTACCTTCAATTCTTCTTTTTCACCATATATAGATATCAGAATTTAATGAACCATACAAGTATGCTGTCACAACGTCTATAAGATTCACGTCTAAATTTTCTTGGACTACTCAACTTATAAGGAAATGAAAAGTAATTATATCCATCACAGGTGAATACGTTTCTTCCTTTCTTACCCTTTTTTAATATACTTGCTCTTACCATCCAACTTTAGGCACATGTTTATCCTTGAACTGTTAAGTCTCATGTCCCCTTCTATTATCATCCTACATGGTGCTTACATGGCATGCCTTCATATATTTATTCTATTTATAATTTCCTCTTAATTTACTCATTTCATTTCCGAACAAAGACCCATTTGAATCCAACGGGCTTTACATTGTCAGAAATTTTAATAATGGGTCCAAAAACTTTACGTTTTGAAAGGGAAGTCAATTCAGCCTAGATTGCTTCCTCCCATTTAGGCCAATCTTGCCTTTGACGACATTCGGTTAAAGACCTAGGTTCATAATCATGTTTTGAAAGGGAAGTCAATTCAGCATGGATTGCTTCCTCCTATTTAGGCTAATCTTGCCTTTGACGACATTCGGTTAAAGACCTAGGTTCATAATCATCATTCATAATTTCATGAGCAACTGATAGAGCAAATGCATCATCGATGATTATCTCATTTCGATCCCAAATTTCATTACAATAGCTCATTGAAATTTCAATATTTCCAGGGTCGGTGATCTCAGGGGTTTGTGCCACTTCAGGGGTAACATGCTCTTTTTGAATAGGATTGTGAGCAATTTCTTGTCCTCGAGAACGATCAATAGGCTCAACTGGAGCAGATTCCATATTTCTCCCCCTTCCTTTTCGAGGAAATGTGTCTTTTGATCCCATCGGTCTACCACGCTTTAGGCGCGGACCACCTTGATCCATTTTAATTTGTTCTACAGGAACATCTAACCTAGCCGGAGCATTCGCTGCTGGAATATGAGACTTTGTGATTCTAGCAGTCTCATTAAATGCATCAGGCATTTTATTTGCAATAGCTTGTAGATGTATCAAGCGTCGCACCTCATTTTCACATTCAAGTGCACGCAGGTCTAGATGAGACAAACTTTTCTCATTCCATGAGAAAATTTCACCCCTTTTGTTGTTTCCATCTAAGGAAATCTTTGGTGTACCAAGTAGTGGGAATATAGTCTCATCAAAGTGACAAT
>DF362523.1:58134-71258 GCA_000787875.1 Solanum virginianum | reverse complement strand
CAGAAAAGCATATAAGTGGCCAATCCAAGCTGGATCACCGCGTTCCAAAGACTGTAAGCAATATCAAGTTAATAATGAGGAGATATAATATCAGAAAAACCCAAAAAGAGTGCACTACTTCCACACATAATATGAAAAGCAAAACTACTATGGCATACCAGAATCAGGAAGGTAACAGCTCTAAGAGGAGGAAACATAGACGAGATTAGTCTCTCCTATAGGCTCTGAATCACAAATTTCTTATATATTTAATAAGTTTAACATCACTTATGCTTGTCTATATCTAGCGAAGACATAGTAGATCGAATCTCAATATTAAGATAAGATAGTTAATAAATAAATCCACCATCAAACAAATTGCACTCTCTACCATTACATTATAGGCAAATCCACAATTTGAACTTATCAAGTTTGGGAATACCACAGCCATCTGTTTTATAAGGTTCAAAATCAGTATCTGTAATTATTTTAAATTTTTTAGTACATATACAAAGTCCCAGACAAAGCTATTGGGTTGGGATGAACCCATAACAACTACACTACATCTGCCCCAGTATATTATGTTCTTTAACTTGTAATTGCACCATTGTCCCATTTGAAACTTTTTATTGAACTTCAAATTAACTTTTTGAAGATTATGTGCATATTATATTAGCAGTGGTTGAAAAATATTTGGAAGTAAAGATTGATAAGATGATGGATATGACAAGCTAGACTAGTTAGATTTCCTCATTGAGAATGTATCACAAGTGCAGACCTTTGTATTCCTTATTAATCAGTCATTGACATACATTAACTCTGTTCATAATTGTTATTTGTCAAACAACATAACAATGTTTACAAAATAAGAATCAGCAACTTTTCTTATGTGTGCTGAGTGTGTGTAATTATGATAAAAATGCACGTTTAAATGCACAAAACATCATATTAGAGGAGATCAAAGTAAACAAATTCCAACAACCAAAAGTTACCTCTAAGAGACGATTAAGTAGTAGTGGTCCCACAAACTGACAAAGATCACTAACAACCTGAGGATTAGAATAGGAAAAGAAGATATTCAGAAGAAATTTAAAAATGAGAAATGGTAGAGGATTAAAAGATGACTCAAATAAAGAATTTCAGTTCCAAAAGGGACAATGTAAGCCTAAAATATCTTGTCATGGTGATAGAAGTAACCAGAGAGAAGATTCCAGCATGCATTCTTTTAGATGGAGTGATGGAAAGGAACCTAAATGTTAGGATGAATTCAAATCAAGGAAGAAAGAAAATCAGTTATCAGAGAAAAAATTGACTTCCGTATTACTGCATTGCCCACTGCATCTCCAGTTAAAAAGAATTAGAACCATTTGATTAGTTCTGTTATCACATTTTATCTTTACCCTTAATATTGACAGTCCTCATACTTTATCTTGTTAGATTTCTTTATAGCTACCCTACTGTTTGTATATCTGAAAATGAAGTTTTGGAAGACTCCACGAATCAAACCATGAAAACCAACCCAAAACTGGAGCATGGGAACCACCAATGTAAAACCGTGAATTTGAACCTTAAAAACCACACCAAAACAGGAAGGTGGGGACCTCCCAACCATCATGTGGTCAAAAAATTATTAAATGGACTAGGAAGGATGTGAAAGTACTTAGCAAAATAGGATGAAAGCCCAAAAAGATTTTAAAAATTTTAAGCTCTAGCACAAGGTCGATTGGAAGCTATACCGTGGATTAACTTTTTGAATAAGCTGACAAAAGGTCCAACTTTTAACAAACATATCTTCTAGTGTATAAAGTTTTATGTGGTGAATTACCTATCCAATTACAGGTGTTCGAGTCAACTTTCCAAACCAAGAAACTATTCGTCAATCTTAGCTCTGTACAAAATTATATATACATTCTACTGAAGTGCATTCGAAATGACCAGGCACGACGCGAGCTGGGCAAAACTTCATGAAGCCGACCTTTTTTTCATTCAGTGTTGGCACACCACGCCATGCGTCGCAGTAGGCCAAAAATCTATCTATTTCTTCAATTTCAAGAGCTATGAAGTTAGAGAAAGAGGGCATATACTTATATTCTCAATGTTCCCAATTCAATAAACCTTTAGATGCTCTTATGATATCCTACTATCCGTGTATTGACAAAATCAATGATTTTACTTAAAAGTTTACATGATGACCTAAGATTTTTCCTTCTTAGTATGACTCATGAAATTCTGCTAAAGGGATATAATAAGCCAAAAGAGCCATATTATGTACTGTTTATGAAAAGGGTCGATGAACCAGATATGTTATTAAACATTTTGGGAGTACTACTTGGTTAGACAAAAGGTGTTAGTCTATGTGTCAAGCACTTGAAATTACGTAGGAAAAGGTCATACCATTGGTTCGGGCGATACCTTAATGTTACCCCAAAGAGGGTTTTATGATGTGGATCCAATGGTAGAAAAAGTTATGAATGCCTAATCATCCTAGCAAGGTGGGATGGCGTAGAGAATCAGGCCAAAATCAAACCGTATGTATGTTACATTGTGGGGCCGTGACTAGATAACTCCCATTAAAATTACTTACGTTCATTTTTGTTTATTGAATCTTATTTTGGTGATAAAGGCTTTCTCATTTCTCATGATACACCTATAGAACTATGGTATGTCTTTCCCTTTAATATGCCATCACATCCCTTAATTATGTTTATTATGCTTTATCATACAAGTGTTATTCGACGGTTCTCGCACCCCTTTTGTCGGGGCGCTGCATTTTATTATGCAGGTTTTGAGACTTCAGGCAACAAGTTTCCACATTAAGCATCTCTCACCTTCAACTGCTATTGGTGAGCCTCATTCATCATCCAGGGTATTTGTCATGTCATATGTATAATTAGCTATTTTGGGTACGCTAGAGTTTTGTCCCAACACTTTAATGATTGATGTTACGTCTTAGAGGCTTCGTAGACTAAACTACACATGTCATAAATATATGTACATACATACACATATACATATATATATATATGTGTGCAGAGAGAGAGAGAGAGATGTTTTTGGCTCATTTGAATTATGATCTTTTACTTAAATTGATCATTTAACTGCATGTTCCACATTTGTGAAGAAGTACTTTATAATTATATTTATATCTATCATTTTACCTTTATGACAATTTCATGAGGACGTATCATGTCCAAATGGAGCTGGTCCACTCGATCAAGTACCGTACCTAGTGTTGTTCCACCCCACAAGGTTTGGGGCATGACAAACTTTTTCCCTAAAAAGGTTCTAACCTAACACATAGCCAAAAAGAAGATGAAAAAAAAAAGGAAAATTCTCCTACGAATTCAACAACAACAACATACCCGGTGGAATCCCACAAGTGAGGTCTGGGAAATAAAACACTACTACTCCTCTACCCTACTATACCCCATGACTAGATAACCATCTAACCCTACCACCAATTAACCTACTACTCTAATTCGCGAATCCACTTCTTTCTATTTAGGGTCATGTCCTCAGTGAGATCAAGTTCCGCCATATCATGCCTGATCACCTCAGTCATCTCTGCGACTTGTATCTTTTGGACATGTGCGTTTTTGATTGGCCAACATTTCACCTCATACAGCAAAGATGGTCTAACCACCAATCTGTAAAACTTACCTTTGAGTTTAGGTGGTATCTTTTTACAGCACAATACTCCAGATGCAAGCCTCCATTTAGTATTGCTCGATGATAAAAGGGATTCACAACCTGCGGAATCAATTTTTACAGGTCTAGTTATCAGGTAAAACTGCAAAGTTATTCTAAGTGAAAATATCTCCACTCAACATAGGCTTCTAGTGATGGATTTAGAGATTAAGAGAGAAAAGAATAAGAGGGTTACTAATGCCCAACCGAGGATTAGATGGGGAGCCCTTACCCCTGCCCTTTCACGAGAGATAGAAGAAAAGATGAGTAATTTAGAGGCTTGGAGTAGTGGCGAAAATGTGAACAATATGTGGGACACTACTGTTGATTGCGTTAGAAAAGTACCGACCGAGGTGTTAGGGGTTTTGAGAGGGACCTTTGGTGGACGACAGGGTGATTAGTGGTGGAATGACGAAGTTCAAGGTAAAGTAAAAGCTAAGAAGGTCGCTTATACGAAGTGGTTGGAGCGTAGGGATAAGGATGAAAAGCGAAGGCATAAGGAGATCTATAAGACGGCTAAGACAGAAGCAAAGATGGCAGTGACGAGCGTTAAAACAGCAGCATCTGAGCGCCTATATAAGGAGCTAAGTGATAATAGCGGGGAAAAGTGATTGTATAGGCTCACGTATATTCTACCCTCCCCAGACCCCACTTGTGGAATTCCAGTGATAAAGGCGGGGAAAAGAGATTGTATAGGCTCACTAAGGAGAGAGAAAGGAAAGCTCGCGACTTGGACCAAGTGAAGTGCATCAAGGATGAAGAGGGTGAGGTGTTGGTGGATGAGACTTTCATTAAGTTAAGGTGGCAAGCTTATTTTCATAAACTCTTAAACGAAAAAGGAGATAGAGATATGGAGTTGGGTAAGTTGGCACACTCCGAAATTCATCGAGATTTTCATTATTGTAGGCAGTTCAGAGTTGAGGAGGTTAGACGTGCTATTAGTAGGATGAAGAGAGGGATGGCAGTCGGACCCGATGAGATCCCAGTAGAATTTTGGAAGAATGTGGTCAAGGATGGCATAGAGTGGTTGACTAGACTGTTCAATGCTATTATGAAGACTGTCAAGATGCCTGATGAATGGAGGAGGAGTACAATGGTTCCATTGTACAAGAACAAGGATGATGTTCAAAACTATAACAATTACAAGGGTATCAAGTTGTTAAGTCACACTATGAAGGTCTGGGAGACAGTGGTGGAGATGAGGGTGATAAAAGTAGTGTTCATCTCAGAGAATCACTTTGAATTCATGCCGAGGCGGTCGACTAGTGAAGCGATTCATCTTGTTCGGAGATTAGTAGAGGAATATAGGGAAAGAAAGAAGGACCTTCATATGGTATGATCTCGAGAAGACCTATGACAAAGTTCTGAGGGATGTACTATGGAGGTATCTAATAGTGAAAGGTGTCCCAATGGCATATATTAGGGTGATAAAGGACATGTACGACGGAGCTAAAACTCGGGTAAGAACGGTGGGAGGAGACTCAGAGTATTTTCCTGTTAAGATGTGACTTCATCAAGGATCTGCGTTGAGCCCTTTTCTGTTTGCCTTGGTGATGGATGAGCTGACGTGGTCGATCCAAGAGAAGGTTCCATAGTGTATGCTATTTGCAGATGACATAGTACTGATTGATGAGACTCAAACTTTAATGATAGATTGGAGATCTGGAGAAATGCTTTAGAATCCAAAGGGTTCAAACTGACCAGGACCAAAACAGAATACTTGGGAGTGCAAATTCAATGTTGAGGGATAAAGCAGACAGTGGTGTGAAGCTTGCCACTCAACCTATCTCCAAGAGAGATAACTTTAAGTATCTTGGGTCCATCATCCAGAGCGGACACTGATGTGAGGCTTGTCACTCAACCTATCTCCAAGAGGGAAATAGTTAAGTATCTGGGTCTATCATCCAGAGTAGTGGCGATATCGGTGATGATGTCACACATCGTATTGGGGCAGCATGGACAAAATAGAGGCTTGCCTCTAGAGTATTGTGTGATAAGAAGGTACCACCTAAACTCAAAGGTAAGTCTTATAGAATGGTGATTAGACCAGTGTTGGCCAATCAAAAACGCACATGTCCAAAAGATACAAGTCGCAGAGATGAGGATGATGAGATGGATGTGTGGTCATACCAGGAGTGATAAGATTAGGAATGAAACTATTCGGGAGAAGCTAGAGGTGGCCCTTGTAGCGGATAAGCTGAGGGAAGCGAAACTGCGATGGTTTGGATATGTGCAGAGAAGGAGTACCGATGCTCCTGTTAGGAGGTGCGAGAGGTTGGATTTGGGAGTTAAACAGAGAAGTAGAGGTAGACCGAAGAAGTATTGGGGGGAGGTGATCAAACAGGATATGGCGAAACTGGATCTTTCCGAGGACATGACCTTAGATAGAAAGGAGTGGAAGTCGCGAATTAGAGTAGCAAGCTAATAGGGTAGTAGGGTTAAGTGGATATCTGGCCTTGGAGTATAGTAGGGTAGTAGGAATAGTCGTGTTTGTACATCCTATGTTGCCATTATCCATCATATATTTTGATTTTATCGTATTTACACACTATCATGTGCTCTTCGTTGTTAAACGTCCTTTCCATTTCCTTTCTTTTCCTTTCCCTTTTCCATATCTAGTTTATTCTGCTTATGGATTTTTGAGACGAGGGATCCCAGAAACAATCTCTCTACCTTGTGAGGTAGTGGTAAGGTCTGGGTACATTCTACCCTCCCAGACCCCACGTGTGGGATTCCACTAGGTATGTTGTTGTTGTTGTTGTTAGCTATCAGGTTATACGTTTCTGTTCATTCCCCTCGCTGAACCACTGGTATCTTGCTCTGTGCAATTTTCTCTTTTTCCATTTATCTTTTCGTCTAGCAAGCATCAACATCCTCATCCTCTTCCTGTTCCCTTTTTTTGTCAAACCAAAAATGAGAACATCCTTATCTTTTTGTAGAATTCTAAAGTCTTCTTCACACCAACGTCAATTTCCAATTACTGAAATATTTCATGCACTTGTAGCAAAACATGACAGGTGCAGATAAAATAGTGTGGCAGTGAGATCACTTTGGTAATAACAACAACATACCAAGTGAAATCACACAAGTGAAGATTGAAGAGGGTAGAGGTAACAAACATTACAACTACCTCATGGAGGAAGAGAAGTTGTTTCCAAAATACCCTCAGCTCAAGTGTAGCAAATGCAAGTACAAAGGAAAAAAAAATAGCAGTGCAGAAAATATAGTGACTAACAAGGGAAACAGCGCAAAGTCTAGAAGAAAGAAACGAAAACAAAAAAAAATAGTGTTATAATTGAAACACAATAAACAATAGACTATGATAGATATCACAAGCAAGGACTTACAATGCTACGCCTAGTACAATAACAAACACCAACAAGTCTAAACACTTGAAAGCAAGACAACCATCCTGCTCTATTAACCTTCTATCTGATACGCGTCCACCGCATCCTCCTATCTAATCACTCCGCTAAATGATTTGATTTTTACTAACAGCACAAATTTAGAAAGAAAATAACCAAAGTTACAATATTATCATCATAGAAAACAAGTCAACACAGCACCTTACATGAAAGACTTGTGACTAGTCAACTACACTAAGAGCAGTTATAAGGACTCAAAAGATATATTGACAACATTATTGGAAGGGGATAATGGTCTCTCAAAACTACTTTTAACATCTGATAGAAAAGCTAAACATTAAAGGAAAACCTAAATAGATTTTATGACAATCCAGGGAATAAGCACATTACTTTGAAGAGACCTCCATACCAGAACCTGTAGAAATTGCAGAGAGATATAAGAGAACATGCAGAGGTGAAAAAGAAGCACGGATATAGTTTCCTCTCACACAATAAAAAGAAGACTGTTGGGAATGAAATGTAGAAAAACTCATACCTGCCTCCAAGACTGCAATTTAAAGCGCGTAGAAGCCATGGTTTTTTCCTCTGTGATTCTTCAGCCCAACATCTTTGGAATCTAAAAGAGGTGAAATGGCTAAAGTGTGAAAACCTTTCTTACAGCTGATTATGCAAATATTAAGGAAGAAAGATTCGCTGACTACAACCTTGCACTCAATGTCTCTGACTTATCCCAAGAGTCTAACTTCCAAACATCCTTTTCAGTGATTGGTCTGTTATAGCCTCGGCGCAAGAGGGGAGTTATCCATCCAAAAGATATCCCTACCACAGTTAAGAAACTCCAATTATCATTTAGCTATTGAAAGAAGATAATTCAATGTCCCACAGGACCTACAAATTTTAATGAGAAGTCATAAGAAAATCAGATTCAAGTTCATTAAATAGGGAAGGCATAAAATCATTGTATTGTGAAAGAATGAACAAGAGATGTATGTTAAGTCCATCAGCGCAAATCAGACATATAGTTTCTATGAACTTTCTTATAGTACAACAAACCAAATTAAAGTATGAAACCGTTTCAGGATTAATTGGCCAGGGTTAAAATTAATAAGCAAAATCCACTGACTTGACAAAATGGTTGCATATCTCTCAGGGCAAATATGGTCTGCTCCAAGGATTGTTTCATCATTATTATCATCGATGGACTCACTCCTTAATGGAACATAGCCAGGAAAAGGATTCAAATGAGGAAGATGGACAAGAAGCAGCGCCCCATATAAAATCTGCATAAGAACATTTCAGATTTTGTATTTCAATCTCTAACGAAACAAAATGTAGGTAGTTAAGATATAAATTCCGGTTTGTACTGAAAAGTTCTGTGAAACTCAAACATACATCTGTTAGTTTCCCATGCATTTCAGAATAAGAGAGAAACTTGGGTACCATACTTTTGTTCCAACTGCAGCCTGATACAAGGCACAATTTCCTCTACAACCAATATGGTTAAGATTTTCCATTTCATAGACTATATAAATTCATTTTACAATTGATCAAATTAATTGAATATAGTCTTACATGGACTGATATTCAGTGCACAATATATTACAGTCAAGAAATACTTCTAGACCTCATGCAAAATCAATATATCCTTTCATCAAGATAAATCAGCTCTAATCCTGGGTAAATCTCCTTGAAACATTATACAACTGATTAAGTTTTAAAGCAAGAAAAACATGCGAAAATGCACCCTCTAAAAGCTAACAGATGGTAAGGACATGAAAAGTACCTGACAGATAACTGAACTGTAATAGATGTACAGTGTAAACCTGCACAATTTAATAAAAGCTATGAGTAAAGTGCTGATTCTTTAGACAGCATAAGTACATATAGTATCTTTCGACACAATCAAAGGTTTTCTTATAAACTACTGAATGAATGAAAACAAGTTGCGACTCAAGATCACAAATTCTCTGGCACAGAGAACAGTCTAGCTATAATGACCCTTTAGGTCATTTCTGCTTTTCTGAGTATTTTGCATTGGTTAGAGCTTATCTATAGTGACCTCAATTCATTTGTGACTTGTTGGCGCTGACAATTGGTCGCGTGGTCGCTCATTCAAAAGATGTGCAGTTTTCCGTGGTATAGGCCTGTTTAAAGTTGAAAAATGAGTTCAGCGGTAAAGTCTGGGTAAACGGCCTCAAAACGGAATTTTGATAGTTCCATCAGCTCTGGAATGACCAAGTTAGGCTAGCAGTATGTTCGGTTAGAATACCGAGGTTTTGGTGTTAGTTTATATCAAGTTTTGCAATTTAGCCTTCAGAATAGGCCAATATTAACTTTAGTCCACATTCTTGGTAAACGTAGCCGAATAGAAATTTTGCCAGTGCCGTTAGCTCTGGAACGTCAAGTCTGGTCTAAAACGACCTTTCGTTCGGTTTCTGAGGCTTTCAGGTGCATTTTGGGGCCCTCAATGGGAATTAAGTAATTTTAAAGTTACAAAGTGGGACCCACATTTAATCGAATCAACCTCATATGGGAATTTCGAGTGCGCCATTGGATCCGGACTATCGGATTTGGTGTGGTTACATAGTTCGTTTGTGTGTTTTGGATTCCGAATGAGTTCCGGACCCCCGTCGAGAAATTTGAACCGGAAAAGATTAAAATTTGTAGCATGGCATCTGGTGCAGCCACTATAGAGAGGTCGCTATAGCGACAACCACCTTATGGGGGTGGGTCACTATAGCGACGTCCGTAAGGGCTTAAAAGTGAAGCAATTTCCAAAAATTGTCAAGAAAAAAAAAGCCATTAGTGGCGAGCATGGGACGTACATGGGTCCTTCTAGTTTCCTTCTATATTTGTGGTTGTCTTTTAATGACCCCAGACTAGCCTTGTATATTGTTTTAGTTTTGTATATGTATATAGAGATGTACTATGGTTAGTGTGTTGTATTGTGTATATAGTAGATCTGTACAGGTGACTTCCAGGTCCAATGAGGGGATATTTTGTTGTTGTTATGTTTATGCATGCCTAGTATTAGCTTGTGCTTACATTGGTTTTGGTCAAATTGTTTTGCTATGCCTGCTACTAGATGTTCCAGAACAGGTTTAGGCTTGCCTATCGGGGGTAAGGTAGGTGCTATCATGACCTGTAAAGTTGGGTTGTGACACTAGTTCTTATAAAAAAGGTTTTCTTATAAATCAACTGAATGAATGTAATTAGGAAAACAATTAGGGTGGTGAACATTACGGTAAGAAGGGGTGTATCTATTACGAGAACCAATTTGGATTCATGTTGGGGCATTCAACTATAGAAGTCATTCATCTCATGAAGAGATCGGTGGACAAAATAGGAAGAAGAGAGAGACTTACACATGGTGTTCATTAACCTAGACTAGAAAAGACATACGACAAAGTCTCTGGGGGTTCTATGAAGATGTTTGGAGACTAGAAGTGTATTGTAACTTACATTCGGGTGATTAAGGACATATACGATGGGGTGAAGACACTAGTGACGATGGAAAAGGGCACTTAGAGAACTTCTCAGTCGTGATAATGTTGCACTAGGGATCAACACTTAGCCCATTTTTATTCGTTTTGGTGATGGTTGAACCAAGTGGCATATTCAAGGGGAGGTACTATGGTGTATGCTATCAGCAAATGACATAGTATTGATTGATATGACACACAGCATAGTTAACAATAAGCTAGAGATTTGGAGATAGAACCTGAAGTGTAAAAGGTTCAGGTTGAACAGGACTAAAATAGAATACGTAGAGTGCAATGATGTAACTCGTGAGGCAGATGTGGAAGTGAGGATCGGGACTTAGGCCATCTCTAAGAGAGGAAGTTTCAAGTATCTTAGGTCTACTATCCAAGGTAATGATGAGATCAACGAGGACATTACATATCATATTAGAGCAGGAGACGACATGGAGGCATGTGGTGGTTTGTGTGACAAGAATGTGTCATAAAGACTTAAAAAATAAGTTTTATAAAGTGGTGTTAGACAAGCTATGTTGTATGAGGTAAAGTGTTGGTCGGTCAACAACTCGCACATCCAGAAGGTGTTAAGATTTCCCAACGAAATCTTTTGTTTGGAAATTTTAATAAAAATACATGATCTGGATTGACCAACCTCAATACATAAAAAGTACTTCAGTCTGTCAAGGTCTTTCATTTGGAAATGTTCCATGAGTTGTTGCTTTAAATTAGTGATTCCATGATAAAGATTTTGTCAAAATAACCATCAAATAAATACATAGATTGAGTAGAATGCAAATAAAACACAAAGTGATCAACTTCACTACAAGTCATGCCAAACGCCTGAATTACTAGCTGAACTTTCCAAACTAGCCTCGAGGAGATTATTTTAAATAGTATGATGGATGCAACGGCATACCATGCTACTAGAATCCCTCTAAGCAACAAAACCTAGAAGTTGCTCCATATAAATTTCCTCCTCAAGGTTACCATGGGAGAAAGCATTTATAATATCCAACTGATAAAGTGGTCACCGACAGACAACAAACATGGATAGAAACAACAACAACATACCCAGTTGAATCCCACAAGTGGGGTTTGGGGAGGGTAGAATGTACGCAGACCTTACCACTACCTCATAGAAGTAGAGAGGTTATTTCTTGGAAACCCTCGTCTCAAAAACCCATAAGCAGAATAAACTAGATATGACAAAAAGGAAAGGAAAGGGAACAAAAAGAGCGACTAATAATGAAAAGCACATGACAATATGCAAATAAGATAAAACTAACACATATACGATAGATAATGACAACACATGATAAACCCACTACCCTACTATACCCCAAGACCAGACATCCACCTAGCCCTACTAACCATGATAGAAACAGACAAGCAAATGCTATTTGTCCACGAAAAAGAAAATATCATTGTTATCAAACCCAAATATTTAAGTATACCCATTGGCAACAAGGTGACCCTTGCTTGGTTATCCAGACCAACTTTGACTACATAAACCCTACGACAACCAACAGTAGATTTCCCTTGAGCAAGAGAAACAAGCTTCCAAGTGCCACTTGCATATAAAGCAGACATCTCATTAATCATTGTAATCCTAGATGAGGAAGTGCTTTACTGATAAACTTAAGGATGAAAATAGAGGACAAAGATGATCAGAAATCATAACGGGTGATGATAGACGATGATTATTTAAAAAGGTACATTGTTGTTAGTATTATGAGGGGACCATGTACCTTTTCGAAGTGCAATCAATCCTCTAGGAGGAAACATGTCCTCCAAGAATTTAAGTCTAGCGCAAGACATGAATCATCTTGGCTTGATTCTGGACATGGAGGATGATGATAAAACAGGAGTGGTGGCACTTTGACTCGAGATATAGAAGTAACAGAAGATTCCTCAAAAGTCAGAAAATGTAAGTCCTTGGAGATATAAGGATAATGAAGATGTAAAGTAAGGTCGATACCCAAAAAATGTGACATCACCTATTACGATGCTAAGGAATATGAGTTGAGTAGCAACGATGACCCTTTTGAACCGGAGAATAACCAAGAAAAACACATTTGAGAGCACAAGGTGTTAAGTTATCTATCCCATAGGCTAAATAATGAACAAAACTTGTTCTCCCAAAGCACAAGGGCTGTACCAACGTCAATGAACTAGGTGAGAACCATGAGGTCTCAGGTTCTCACCGAGCAGAGACAAAAATACAAGGTGATTTCTTCTCATCTAACCTAGCCATGATATATAGAGTTACCTGATACTTGTTGCTAGAGTGAGATGCCAAGTATTCCCTGGAATTAGCCAAGGTACACACAACATGGCGGACTTCCAGGGTTCTCAAAAAAAACATATTAGCTGATTTTCTTCTGTGCAGACTTAGTCAACTATAGTAAACAAGGAAAAGTTTACTCTTGAGGTCAGGTCATTAGCACTGATATCCCTTGTGAGAAAAGATATGAAAATTAGTAAGCTCATATGTACTGATTTGTAAACATGGTAGCTGGATCTTCAATTTTCCAGCTTCCTTAAACACCGAAACAGGCAATAAAAGCCATCTTTGGTTTCGACATAAGATAGGCAGGCATGTATATTTCAGATG
>DF362523.1:46323-58055 GCA_000787875.1 Solanum virginianum | reverse complement strand
CAGGCATGTATATTTCAGATGTTTAAATTTATGTCAAGGCTCCAAAAAAGGCAACTAGCTTGTTTTATTGTTTTCTTACCATCTGATTGTCAATTGCTGTTTCCTAGAATATAATGCCAAGGATTTCACATGTTTCAGCTCTTTGTAGTTTTTTCTCCAGAGAACTGCCTGACAAGATGCAGAGTGCTCTTGCAGATACAGGATCTCTTTTTCATACCATAAGATTCATTTTCTGAGTGTTTTTTTTCTTTTTAGGTTAGCTGTGCAACCCTTGTTTGCTCTTAGGGAAGATTGGTGGAGAGTTTTGTTGATTGCTCAAACTCATTAAGCTTTGAAATTGTAGGGGATCCTTGGTATTTTACTTCTTACAGCTACTTTCATTGATCAAATTCTCAAAATCAATGGGGAGTATAATATTATCCAACCACAGTTCTTTTTCATGACATGTTGGCATGTAGCTTCTTTTCCTTTGATAGGAAAGCTTTATGGGTCATCCAACATTCATGAACTTGACCAGATAACTTGACAACACTAATAAGCCTTGTAGAAGAGAAATTACTTCAAATAGCTATTGACCAAAAACAAAATATCAAACTCACCTGGAGTAAAAACTCTGCATTGAGAGAACGAAGCTGAGTATCACAAGTTCACTGACCAAAACATAGATTTCTCCAAATCTGACATACCATCGGAACTCCTTGATATAGACTTTAGTTTCCACTAGATTCATAAAAACAATGGAAATCCAAGCAAGTGACTCAATGCTCAAAGAAACCATCTGGAAGAAAAGACCACATATATCAGTTGACTAGACATATGAAGCAACAATCTCACTAGACTGGTCCACAGTTAGGAGTAACCAAAATTGATGCTGCTATTTATAACTAAATGCAAAGAACTGATCAGATCTTGGATGAACATGTAAGTAACATGCTACTCTTTTATTCTCCACAGTCCAGACCTAGTAATTGTATTGCAAAAAAATGACCAACAGTCTTAACTGATTGACATTTCCAAAAGGCATGAGCACCAATACCTGAATACCCAGCAAAAGATGATCCAAGCATTTTTGTATTAACATTATCAAAAGAATGTGCATACCCTAAAGCTACTCATGACCTACAAAAAATTCTCACCAACTGATACAACTTTCCTTAGTAACCTTCACTCGCTACCTATGTAAAAATAAGCCTATGATTTACTAAAGGAGACAGGGAAATTGGGAGTACACCTATCGAGTACAATCACAGGTCGAGTGAAGCATAAGATGATCTAGTAGTGGATAAAAGGTCATAACAACGACTTCTTGTTAATTTATCCATTCCACACTAGACTCAATATAGTCTATGTCATGAGCATGGTAAGGCAGTTTATGCACAATCCAGGGGTAGTCCACCTAAGAGCAGCACACAAAATAAAGAGAATCTGGAAGGGATCCCTTAAGACAACTTCAATTCAAAAGGGGAAGCACCTTGACTTTACAAAATTATAAGGATGCAGACTGTGTCCCAATTCAACAAGAAGTCAACCTCAGGGTATTGCACTTTCTCGAGTGGTAATCTGATGGCATGGAGTAATAAAAAGAAGAATGTTGTGCCAAGGTCAAGTGTTGAATCAGAGTCCAGAGCGATGATATTGGTGTTTGTGAGCTACTGCGGCTAAAATTAAATCTTGAAGACCTGAAAGTAAAGTGGGAGGCACCTTCAAAGCTATAATGTGATACTAAGTCAGCAATAGGTATAGCCCTGCAGAATGATCGAACAAATCAATTCACACTTCATCAAAGAAAAATCGGATAGCGGGTTGATTTGTACTCCATTCATGTCATCCAGGCATACTAGCGGACATTCTTACAAAAGGACAGCAAGCCCTTTTGAAAGACTTGTTACCAACTTGACAAATTGAAGATACTTATTCACCAGCTTGAAGGGGAGTATTAGATTAGGACAGAGTTTTTACAGTTGTACAACAAGAAGATACCCAAATTAATTGCTCAGTGGGGGTTTTGGGAGGGTAGAGTGTACATAATTTTTTAAATAGCTGGGATACTTTTTCCATATATATCCTAAGATAAGATCTGATTTGTATCCCATATTTTTAGAGATTTATCCCTAACTAGCTTTATTAGTTTCATGTATATAAGCCCTACATCGTACATTGTGATGAGAAGATATACACACATTAAGATGAGAAGATATACACACATTAACTTACTTCAGAAGGTCAAAAGAAAACTTGATTATTACTTGACAAAATATAAGAAAAATGAAAAAGAAAAGCTTGCACATTATACAACTACCAAGAGAATCTTCACCTGGCCTGTATGCTTGATAATAATTAAAAAGAGTGTTACAAACTAAAGATCATAAAAACCACCATTTCACAAGGAACTTTTCTTTGCTTTTTTTTTTTTTAAGAAAGGACAAACATTCAGTAGGATTCTAGATTTTCTATTGAAACTGGCAACTTGTGTCTATTTCTATAAATGAGCAAAACATCTTAGTAACATCCCAAAATAATCTGACTAAGAAAGCCCAGAAAGTCCAGGAAGAAATCTGGTTGTTGGAGAAAATTGATTTCTACAGACAACATCTATGGCCCCTAAAACCATTTACGGACCTTAGATGGGGTTTCATGGAATCGAGGTCCAGCAGTGACACATTTCAGTCAATTACTATGGGACGGGTCTATGACCCGTAAAATCACTCTCTGGATCGTAGAAAGCTGTCATAGTTCCCAAGTCCTGAGACCCCATGTCTCAGTACTTTTTTCACAATCAAACAGGACGGGCCGTAGAACATTGTATGACCCGCAGATGGCTTCCGTAGTTCCAAAGTCCTGCAACCCCAGAAACTCTCATTACCCATTTACGAACTGAGCCCATGACCGTAATTCCATCCGCAACCCGTAAATGGGTTTCGTGGTTTCCAAGTCCTGAAAGCCAAGTTTCATAACTTTTTGTACGAACATGCAGGACGACCAGTAGAAGGGTCACGACCCACAGAAGGTCGATCGTAGACCCAGATAGTCAGAGTTCCAGTTTCCATGAAAGCGCCTTCTACGTCCTATAGAAGTTTCTACGGTATGCACCTGTAGACGGCCCCGAGACAGTTTTAATGAGGGAGAGTTTCATCTTTTCCCACCCTTCCCAACAAAAAACTCGACGTTTTGGGACTAAAAACGCCACTTATCAGTACCCTTCATGCTATTACTCTTATTAACACTTGAAATATTTTGAGAGCATGATTGGGGAGGAGCAAAGCTAGGGTTCAAGCATTCCAACCGAATTCTTTGAGCTTTGAGTAGAACTTCAATCTTTTTCAGATACGTAAAGCTATTTATAACGTTGGATCGAGTCCATCCATACACCCTACATCTAAATTCCTTTATCTATGGGTATGAGTTAAGATTAGCCATTATTTCTTCGAGTTTCGGATGAGTTAATTCTTTGTGCAATGCATTCTATATAGTTATGCATTTAAATTCCTATTGTTCCTACATCTTGAATTATTGAATTTATTCTTCATGGTTACATCCCCGTGACCCCTAGTTAAATTGAGGATAATTGTTTAACTATGCACTTATTTTGAGTTAGTGTTCATGTATTGAATCATAAAGTATAAATTATATGAATCTTATTCAAATTTTATCGACTCCAAATGAGTATGCATAAAAAATTGTTTTAAGAAAAGAGTTTTGATGAGATGGGAGTAACTTTGAAAGTATATTTTAATGACTGGGTACGATGATTTGAGATGAGTTTGAGCTTTTATGTTAAAGTTCAGTAAGACTAAATGAGATGATTTTTTAATAATGTACTCACTTGAGGTATATGAGCATAATAATTTGATTTTGGGAGTACAATTAAGCACCATTGGATAAGAGTTGAGGCAATTCAAACCCCATAAACTATGTAGTCAGCCTAGGATAAGATCATGTCGTTGGTCTAAGTCGCACGGACCTTTTACTTTCAATGCCACACCCGTGTCGGATTCTCCGAAAGAACACCACCTTGGGAGAATCTGACACGTACCGACCGACACTTTTGAAGAATCCAAGCAACATAGTTATTGGTTCGGGCGACTCCTCATTTTGTCCCAAACAAGGACTTTTATTTTGAATCCATTGAGGTGATCGTCCCATACCCTGGCAAAGTATTGGGCGGCTGTAGTAACAGTGGCAGTGCAACCATTGTATCATCACTAGCTTACAAGTGGTGGTTGTCGATTAGATAAACTCCCCAAGAGTAAATAATATCATTTTACTGAGATTGCATTTACTTGAGTCTATTCATGAAACGTTGTTTATTCTTAAAATCCTTGCTTTATTTTGAGTTGAGTTCGTAACATCGAGTATGCTTGAGTATGTTTTCTTTCAGCTATTTTATATACCTCATATTTCATGTACGGACATCATTCAATGTTGCATCATTTTATGATGCAGATACAAGTGCTAGAGATCCTCAACAGGCACTTCGTTGAAAATTCATTCATCCCAGCTAGTGGTGGGACCTCCTTGCCTTCAGAGGAGTCCTTGTATTCTAGTTTTCTTTTCTATTTGAGTAGTTCTTTTTAGGTAGTCGTGCGCTTGTCTCGGCACCTTCTTATGACTAGTTAGAGGCTTCACAGACTGAGTTAGATAGAGTTAGAGTGGAGATAGATGTTCCTTAGAGTGGATTCAGATGTTCCTTTGAGAGTTTGTTTGAAAAACTATATTCATATATCGGAGTTATGACACTGAGTTGTGTCTTTACCTTGATCATCTTAAATTGTTATTTTATTATGATTCTCATATTCAGGGGAAGAAAACTCGGTCAAACAGGTCATTGTGCGTCAATTTTTTGTGACTTTCTAGGGTTGTTTTGTGTCAACTCCATATGAACCAGGCCAAGGGGTTCACTTGGGACCAGCAATGGTTTCCAAGTACCTGCCACGCCTAGGGTATAGGCTCGGGGCATGACAAGTTTACATTAAGACTCTAAGAAACTGAAGGTATTTTGACCATATAAATGGAATCAACACATCCAAAATTTTGACAGTTTCTCCTGGGTAGGACTGTTTACGCTAAACACAACAGCAATATACCAGGTGTAAGTAAGAAAAGCATACCCAACATACCTTGGGAGGTAGAGAGTCAGCTCAATGAAAAGCATATCCAAAAAGATCGAAAAAGAAATAATGAAAGTGAAGACATCAGGACAAAAAATTCTAGAAAGCATGACAAAGCATACTGGAAAAAAGAACAATAACTACAATAAAACAGTGTGATAATAAAAATACAAGCGACAGTAGATAGTAGAGGAAATTGAATGGCAAGAAACTACAGGAGAAATACTATGACTACCAGCATGTAAGGATAAGGACAACGTTATATTACCTACTAGCACTCTACCCTAATTTGTCTCCTCCACAACCTCTTATCTAAGGTCATTTCTTCAACCACTCCAACAGCTATAGTGTTGGAGAATGTCGGCAACTCAAATCTAGGGTTTCCTCAACCCAAATTGGAAATAAAAACTTGACTCCTTCTCAAATAATGACTACTTCATAGGAAATATTCCAGAGGTCTCCATAGATCAAGATCCTAGCCCATTTGAGTGATTTTTCAGTTCCATCTCCTCCTCCATAGCAATCCATCCACCACACTTTTCTCCTATCTTATGGTTGGACAAGAGTTGGGGAGGAACTCCAGTAGCCCTCTGAGTTGTTGAGGTGCATCCTGCTATGAGACTCCACCATTCCAATTGAAATCTGGATTTTTTTGAGAAACAGTTTCCTTGAAGAATCTTCTTTGCCATATTTCTATGAGAGAATTCTATACAAAATAGCTTACCCATCATCTCAAAAATGTTGACCCCAAAAGTTGTTTTCCAGTTGGAATATGTCCACCCCTGAGGTCTGCTAGAGAAGGTTTCTCCTCACCTTCCCTACCAAAGTGGCCAACAAACCATCTCTTCAGCAACCCATCAACACTTAAGGATTAAAATAAGAATATTCCCCTTCTTAATCTCTATGTCTGCTTCCCAAAGCTTTTTGGATTGTCATTTACTTTCTTGTACCACTTTAGCATATGGATAGTGGGCTTCAGTCAATATAGAGTAATGGAGATCTACCTAATCAATAGGAGGAGAGAAAATATCTCTGACCTTAAATGAAGAATCTCTCTTACCTTAAATGCAATGTCGAGCCAATCAGCCTTTAAGGCTTTTCTTGAACAATTAATGTTAGAATAGGAATAGGTAAATACAATCCTACTTAGAATAGGAATAGGAATAACAATAGTATATAGAATTCTACTTGGAAAAGGATTGTATTATAGTATCCTAGTTGGAAAAGGAGTCTAATATAGTACTTATAAATAGGGTCTCAATGTAATTATTTCTCACATGGTATCAGAGCTTGTGATAGTTGTTAGTGCTTGGTGGCCCTGACAAATGGAATCAAAGCAAAACTAAGAATAAGTGTTCATCTTGGCAAGGTTTAGTCTAAACGTAACCTATTTGTCAGTAAAGAAGTTTTTGTTGGAGAAATTTTTTAGGACCGTGTTAAATAAAGTCTTGGGCCTAACTTACACCACAAAAGCTGGCTCAAAGGGAGAAGGATTGTCCAAGCCATATAAGAAGTCCGCCCATCTCATTAACCACCACTGTGGGACTTTTGTCATTCTTCAATACCGCACCTTAGTCTAGTGCTTAGCATTTGGTGCGTGGGTAATTTTTAATTTTCGAGGGTCCAACATTGAGTGAGATGCGTCCTGCTCTGATACCACTTATTAGGACCAACAGGAATCAGGTGTCATGCGGAAGCTAGCAAAGCATTCTTGAAAGACCATGAGTATGAAGATAAACGAGAAACATACCATAAAGAGACATAATAATTTAACGTGGTTCAATCAACCGACTAACATCTATAAATGGAGATGAGCAATCCACTATATAAAAGAGAGTACATAATATCGTGAGAAATAACCTCAGTAATGCACTCGGAATACAACGAGGTTCACATACTTGTGTCTCACAATATCTCTCCCCACACACAATTTCTACGGTCCTGGTAGAAAATCAAAGAGCTTTCGTTGCTGGCAGGCGGCTATGACTCATATATGTTGCTCGTCTGGCCAATGGTTATGTTAACAAAAGTAGGGTCAATGATATATGTATGATTCTCATATTCAGGGGAAGAAAACTCGGTCAAACAGGTCATTGTGCGTCAATTTTTTGTGACTTTCTAGGGTTGTTTTGTGTCAACTCCATATCCGTAAGTGTTTGTGTAGCACCGTGCCATCATTCCTGTGACTACTTTTTTATATCTAATTTGTGTAGCACCGTGTCATCTTTCGGTGACTACTTTTTCATATTTATCATGTGTAGCACCGTGCTATCTTTCCAGTGACTACTTTCTCATATTTGATTTGTGTAGCACCATGAATCTCTCCATACTAATATTTAATTTGTGCAGTACCGTGAAGTTTTCAAACTACTTTCTCATATCTGAGTTGCATAGCACTGTGTATCTTTTTGGTGACTCAGATTTGATTTGCGTAGTTCCATGCGTCTTTTTGATGACTCATCAAATCTAATTTGCGTAGGGTTGTGCCATATTCTGACCCTACCCATATAATTTTACATTTTAGTAGGGTTGTGCCGTCATTCCGACTCAACCCATATAATTCTCTTTCTTAGTAGGGTCGTGTCATCATTCCGTCCCTATCCATATAGTTTCATTTCTCAATTTACGATCAATTTTAGCCATCAAATTTAATAATTCAGCCCATGAGCAACTTCCAACCAGTTTTAAAGTGACTTTCTTGGAGCAATTTCGAGATGATCCATATTGTCATTCTCCATTGATCTTTTAATTTGTTGAGCATTAAGAATGCTTTCTCCGTGATCATCTCGAGGAAGAAATCCATATGGAGCAACCACATGATTTTGTTTCTCAGGGGGAGTTTGGTAGCCTTGTATGTCATTTGTGTAAGTCACTTTGTGGTATGAAACAATCTTCTGAGTTTGGTTTGGGAAATTAAACATTGTAATTCAAGAACTTATCACATTGTGTTTTATCGACATCGTGTATCAAATCCAGTATTTCATGAGAAGACTAAGCACACATAGATTATTTGGCGATTTTGCGAAGTCAAGTAGTCAACTTGCAGATATCTAACCAAACTCTTCATCGATCCTCATATTAATTATATTTGTAACAAGATAGGTACATATGACGTGTATGCACTAGCTTGAGGGGGAGTGTTAGAATAGGAATAGGTAAATACAATCCTACTTAGAATAGGAATAGGAAAAACAATACATATATCTGCAATGTACATTGAATTTTCTCATTTAAAAGTAGTCTGTTGGTATGTATCCAATTCTGACAAAATTTCACCACATTAGAGGTCCACTATACTGTACAAGAAAAACAACACGCCTCAATCCCAAGCAAGTAGGGTGAGCTATAAATATTGGTCCTTTGTATGCCAATGAGATAATCTGGAGTGCATTAGTAGAACTTGACAAGAAAGAAATGAGAAAAGGTGGGAATGCTACCATTGAAGGTGATAGCTGAGAAGAAGGCGATGAAAGAAGAGGGGCTCTGGTGAGGAAGTCGCAGGAAGAGGTGCTCTCCACTCCTAGAAAGTAGGAGAAAGGGAGTTCTTGGGAAGAGTGCCTAGGAGCATTTCTAGGCTGGGGAATGCTGAAAAAGGACTTGCAGATTCTGCTGGAAAATATTGTCAGAAAATCTGAAATCAAAGTAGTAGGTGAGTTGCAGGGGAGAAAAAACTTCGTCGGAAAACATACATAGGTGTTAAAGAAGTCGCAAAACAGATGTAAGATCGGAAACAATAGGTCAGTTGCATCGGAGAAAAACTTTCACCAGAAAACACCTGTAGGTTTTAAAGGGGGGCCATTTCCGATGAAGATAGATGGAAAAGCCTCACATTGGGATATGTGCCTGAAGTGTTTATAAAATATTTCTCTAAGGTTATCTCTACCTCCAATTGGATTCCAGATCGAACAAAGCAAGAGAAAAAAGATTTGCAAAGTGAAGACTTCAGCCTTCTATTGAAAAAGCTGTGGTATTAAGAGATGTAGACATCTTAAATTTGTCAAGCAAATCTAAGAGTATATCAAGATTAAATGCCTCTCTAAACATCAAGGTTACGGAAAAGATAGAAGTTCCAAGAAAATGATTTACCCTCAGAGATACAAAAATGATGCAAGTAGAGAATCATGTAAATAAGAAACATATAAGAAACAACAAGAGGAATGTCACATATCCACCTATAGCCCTAAATCAAACTTTGCTACTGTCACAAACTCCAGCCTGCGCCGATACTAGAAGAAGGAAAGGAGAGTAAAATTGCAAGTTGGACTTCAAATGACTATATGTATGCCTTTTTATGTGGTCAAATATGCAATTATGAAACTGAATAGATCATAGCAACTTTATTGACACTGTCCACTGTGTAATGAATATGAAACTCAGTCACCTATGCAGAAGCTATCTGGTACACAAAGTGAACTACCCGACAAATAGTATGAGATGCAGAGAATCTCTAGCTTCAGGAACCCCTGGCCTGCTTTAGAAAACAAATTACTTTATCACTTAGGAATTAAAAAGGACCAAATCGAGTAGCATAAATACAGAACTCATTTTATTTTTATTTTTTTGAAAATTGAAACAAATAGGGAACTCATATATCCGACTCCAAGTCTCCAACAACACTGGGATTCACACATAGTGGATTAATTAATAGTTCAGGTAGTTTTGATTTCCATTATAAGTCCTTTGGGGTGATTCCAATGACAAGTACATCAAAGTAAATTATGCCAACTGCAAGTTTCTGTATTTCTGATAGGTACATGCAACTGCATATACATAAACAGGCTGGTAAGATCTTTTTTAATTTTTTTGATATGTGCTAAGAGAATGAAAACACGACGAATTTTGTATAGACAAAAGGAAATGCTGATGTCGGAAGTGCATGGGAGAAATAAGAAAACTGATAAATTATAACATGAAGTAGATGGAACCTCAAAAGGAGCAAGGTCAGTTTCTGCATCCAGATTGATCCCAAGCAAGTAGGGTGAGCTATAAATATTGGTCCTTTGTATGCCAATGAGATAATCTGGAGTGCATTAGTCTGTGCATATTCAAACCTTCATCATTTTCAATCAAACAAGAATTCCTCGCAGTTGTGCACAACAAATTACTGCAACTAGAGAAAAAAAACATGCGCATTAGCTAGATGAGAAGCAATCAAGGCGTGGAAAATCAAGCCAGTGCTTATGACAGAAAGATTAGAAACTTGTAGCTTTCTAAAATATGGGAAATGATGAGGACGAATTAACAGCCAGAAAGTAGAAAATGACCAAAGAAACAACTCAAGAAACAAAAAAACTTCACATCCGGATGAGCATAAATGGAAACAAAGGCATAAGGAAGAATAAAATACTTGGTAATCTAACAAAACCAGACCAAAAAAAAAAAAGGACAAGCCCGATGCACTAAAGCTCCCACTATGCATAGGGTCCAAGGAAGGGCCCGACTATAAGGGTCTATTGTACGCAGTCTTATCTTGCATTTCTGCTGGAGGCTATTTTTAAGGCTTGAACTTGTGATTTCCAAACATAATGAAAGCACCGTACAAAACAGACACTCAAACTTGACCTGAGCTAACAAGTAAGCACCCAACTTTGAGAGTGCAGACACAACTTGGTCTCAAATGGCAACTACACACTTCCAACTCGTCCCCACTTTATCTCATGGGACAGATGCTGACATGGTGCATAAATCTCTAGAAGATCATTTTAAAAGTTGAAGTGTTAAACGATAGAGACAATTTGGGTGTATAGATATGCATACTCATAATTGGAGTGTTTAATTGACAACTGAAGTCAGGGGCGGATCTATATGTATGGCGGGGGTGCCAAGGCACCCAGTGGCTTCGATAAAATCTTTGTGTATATATGTATATATGTATAATAAATTAGTTATATATTAAATTAGCCACCCGATAAACAAAATGATGGATAGTGCAATCGGCGAAAGATTGAATGCTTCACTTTAAGGGTTCAAACCTCGCTGTTAACAAGGCAACCCTAGCTGTCAACATTATTTTAGGCTTTGATTTTTGTGAAGGATTTCATCTCTTCTTCTTTGTTTTTTTCCCCTTTCTTCCTTTTTTTTTACCCCCATTAATTCTTCTTCTTAATTTGCTATTAATCCAACTAAGTATTCTTTTGTTTTACTTAATTCTTGATTTTTTTCATTTACTTTCTCTTTCACCAAGTATTAATCTCTAATAATTGATACAAGTATTGCATGTGCGTTTTATATTAACTGCTGACCAGTATTAAATATTGAAAGTCACATAAATATTATTAAAAATATATTTAAACAGTATTATTTAAAAAAAAAAGTTTAAAAATAATGGATATTAATGTTAGAGTTTTTGAATTAAAAGGATCTTTTAATTTTTTAACGACGTTCGCGCTAAGTAAAGATACCATACCATACATACCCAGTGAAATCCCACAAGTGGGGTCTGGGGAGGATAGAATGTACACAGACCTTACCACTACCTCATAAAAGTAGAGAGGTTATTTCCTGGGAACCCTCATCAAAAAACCCATAAGTAGAAAGGACTAGATAGGACAAAAAGGAAAGGGAAGGGAACAAAAGAGTGACTAGTAATGAATAACACATGACAATATGTAAATATAGTACATC
>DF362523.1:19377-34550 GCA_000787875.1 Solanum virginianum | reverse complement strand
GATCTGAGAATCATGTGGAGGTTTGAGTTAATTGAAAACTTGTCCGAGTGTGGTTTCGGCATCGAGGTACGTTCGACTAATCTTTTTGGGCCTGAATTTGGGTTATTGGACATGTTCATGTGATAATTATAAGATTTAGATTGAATTATGTACCAATGACATGATATGCTAGAATGTGATGGTAATGTGATGCTGGTTATGCCAAAAAATTTAGTAAATGGCAATCCTATTGATAAACTGAGATAAAATCGTAAGAATTGAGATAATTTTGGATATCATTATGATAATATGGGACTTGTGATAGCTTTTAGATAGTGTTGTGATTAATTGGTGATAATTGTGACAAACTTGAGATTTATGAGCTTATTTGGATACTTGTGGAACTTTATTTCATTGACATCTTGTTTATTGATGAGATAATGATGATATGATATAATGATAGCCTTGTGGTCCTACTTTTATAGATGGTGTAGCCCATTTGATGTGATGGGTATTGTACATATTAGTTGTCAATTATAATATTATTATGTACATACTTGACTGGTTGCATTAGTATGCACATCTTATACTTGACTAGTTATATTGGTATGCACATATCTTATACTTGACTAGTTACATTGGTATCCACATATCTTATACTTGACTGGTTGCATTGGTATGCACATTTCTTATACTTGGCTAGTTGCATTGGTATGCACGTATCTTATTCATTCGTACCATTTGTGATATTATGATATATTGAGACATTTCATTATATGACCTGCAACGCCTTGAGACACTTTAGTATGGGGCTGCGACACCTCAAGATACTTCTATTTATGGCCTATGACACCTTGAGATATTTGAGTATATGGCATGTGATGCCTCCGGATTCTATTTGGTAGCTTCAGCTCGATAGATGTATACATCAGGCCTGCGATAATCGTGATTTCATCTCATATATGGCCTACATCGCCATTACATTCACATATTTGATTTGCATTGCATCATTGGTTATATTTACCGCCTTTAGTTGCTCCTATTTATGTTTATATTGTGTTCTAACCTTGTGTTGTAGGTGGTAGAGACTCTTATTTATTACACACTTGTTCTTTTTCTCTTATATAGTCGGTTGAACCTACTTGGTACATTTTGGTGTACTCACCCTTACTTTGTTTACTCCCTGTATCGAGCACAGGGACCCATACAATGTAGTTGATTTACTCTAGCTGAGCTTCTTTAGTTATCCAGATCTTAGCGGTGTGGGTCAGACTTTGAGTTGAGACTTCTTTTATTGCTTTTTTTCAGACTTTGTATCAGATATTATCAGCTTTGTATTCCATTTGAAATAATTATATTTACTCTATCGTACCACTTTAGATGCTATTGTACTCATGAATTCAAGTTTTAAGGATTCGTATGTTATGTCGTGATTATTTCTGCCTTATTTTATTTTTTTAAGTTGCAATTCGATTTTTTGTTGTGACACTTCGAATGTTGACCAAGTCAAACTTATGATCCAAATTCAATAAAAATGCAACTTTGGGCCATAAATCTTCGTTTTAACTCCAAATTCAGTTCTGTCAATTCTTTTAGACCAAATTCCGCATTACGGAGTTAATGGAATCAACAAAATTGCATTCCCACACCCGAAATCCAAGATGAGCTCAAAAGTCAAAATTTCAAATTTTAAGTCTTTAAAAACTCTTTCTTCGACAAACTCCAATTTTTCATAAGATTTTCAAAATTTGACTTTTCAAGTCATCCAAAAATGACTCAAAGAAACCTTTAGGAAGGGCAAAATGGCAATTTCATCAAAAATACCAAAAATAATCTTCGAGGTCATTACAATTTAACTTAGGAATCCACTCAAGTGAGAATTATCCTTTCACATTGAGGGTCCATCTTTGGTGAAAACTATCATTTCACCATCTTAAACATCATATAAGGGCATTTTAGAGACTTTAAAATTTTTTATTAACTTTCATGATCATTAATTGGAAAGGCCTTATCATTCATAATGTACTTCATCATAAAACTTAGCTTAAAACTTAATAGGCTTATGCAAATAAACTTAAAAACATGCAATTCAAGAGTATTATGTAACAACATGATGAAATTTATCCATTCAAAAATCATTCTTAACATCCCACTTTATAAATTCGTAACCGTAGATAGAATCATCATGAAATACATCTTGAAAACTATCACAAATCATAGCATATCACATCATTGTAATAATATATCTTTTATAATTAAAAATACATCACAAATTTCATCATTTAAAGAAAGCTCATGAAAACCCATAATATTAAATAACTTAAAGAAAAGAAAAAATAGAAGATTATTAGACTTTATGGATGAAAGGAATTGGCAAATCAAACTCATATACCTGATTAAGAAGCCTAATGAAACTTGAGGTTTGGAGGAGGACTTGATGAAACCTTAACTTTCTTCTTCTTTGGAGGGAACTTTCTTGCCTTAGGAACTCGAAAGAATCTAGAATGGGAGGGAATGAGCATATGAGTTAGGGTTGGGGACTAATATGGGTAGATTTAGGCTCCAAAACGACATAGTATTGGACTTAGGGTACAAGAAAATGACAAGAATACCCTTAATTAAAATTTTCAGACCCAAGCCACGACCACCATCTATGGGTTGTAGATAGGAGTACAAGTCATAGCCACAAGGTTTCATCCTAGTTATATTTTTTGGACTTTTGAAACTGCCCTTGAGACTCAAACTATGATTGCTCTTTATGTATCATAAAACATTTTATGGGTCGTAGACCCTTTCATGAAACAGCCTAACACTTAAAAAAAATTTCAGACTCAAGGGACAAACTATGAGAACTTTTTACGACTCATAAATAGGACCATGACTTGTCTTGTTGGTTCTTAGTTCATGATTCAAAAATTCCATTTTGATCAACTTAGACATCAATCATGAATCTCTTTTTTATGGTTTGTAGTTCCTTTTATAGATCGTAAACATACCTCGTACGCCACCCTCTTACTTAACTAATTTTTCACCCTGGCAGATTATTATGACCCAATTTAGGATCATGACCAGTACTAAGGGAGGGAATCCTAAAGCAATTTTTACTACAATTCTACAGAAAATCGGGTACAGTTTTCTTTATTTTAAGGCCTATCCAAATATTTTCCTATTCAATATCAAAAACACCATTAATAACATCTCTAAATTTAACCACAATATCCATCAACAATCCAATCACTATACACTAATATCAACCCATCTTCAAATATGAAAAGAAGTCTAAAACTAATCTCATGACTAACAATATGAATGAATACTCACGACTCTTGTAAAGGACATGACTATGGAGTGACTCTAAGAATTCAAGAAAAGTCCATAACAATAAACTTATTTCTCACGCAAACAAGTGTGGGGCTTACCATGGAATCCACTTGTTAGCTGTAGCTAATGAAATTCATGTCAATATCACTTGTATTCTCTGGAGAGAAAAAAATGAGGAGTGAGATGCTAGCCAGTGAGTAATAATGATAACCACAAATATTTTAATAAGGGATAAGTCAGAAAATATGCTAGTATAATAATCAAAATCATGTAATAAATATTCTTTCAAAATTCAACAGTCATAATCAATCTTATTGTCTCATATAAGCAAATCAGCTTAGCTATTCAGAAATAAACTCAGTAAAACACTTTCATATCAAATCATAAACATATATTCAAGAGTAAACTCAGTAAAACACTTTCATATCAAATCATATACATATATTCGAGAGTAAACTCAGTAAAATACTTTCATATCAAATTATATACATATTCGAGACGTTTTTAAGAATGAATCATGTAATAGGTAATCAGTATGTCTATCTTCTTTAAAAGAATATATGATAACTGTAACTTTCATACCAATAAATCCCTACTCGAGGAATATCGATAACGGTATGCTACTTTTACCTTCCCACTAGCGAACTCTCTATCTGTAATCGATAAATACATAGTACATATGGTCTAACGAACCTATCGTTAGCTATGGGATTCATCAAGGTTTACTCCCTTTAAAGCTTTTCTTTATAAACTATATAAGCTTTTTTCAAAGTATTATAAGGCATTTAAATCTTGTAGTCATATTATGTCAACTTAATGAAAACACATGTAAAAGTACTTATATCTAAAATGAAACGTTAAATCTTTTAAATAATAATAATCATCTCATCTATCAATATACTTGTCTTGTAAATTACAAATAATTATTTTGGTATCAAATCAAGTAAAAGGACTTATTCCATATGCAAATTTAAATCATTCGGTAACAATTCACTTTATAAATCATGTAAAAATTATGAAACTTATAAAACACAAATTGGGTTAAGATTACTACTCACTATACTACTGTCTAAATATCAAACTCAATACCTCAAGCAATCTGCACAACTTTTTTTTGATAAAATTCGTAATCACATCATATCGATCTCGTGTTAGTTTCTATGTGCAAGATAATTTGATAATAACTATTTAAACACCCAATCCTTGGGGTTCAAATTTGACTCTTATATGGCTATCTTTTCCATTAACCTGATAGTCCTTCAATTTAAGCAACAATTGAGACAAAATTCTAAACACCCATGTCTCGCTTTTTGCCCAAACAAGTTATTTGGTTATCTATGACCTTGCTGAAATAATTCTTTAGAAGTCCTTTAATATAGATTCATAGCCTTCAACGAGTAATTTGTATCATCATAAAAGTTTATATCTATTGCTTTCCGTTACAGTTAAACACTAACTCCATTATGGCATCACCATGTAATTAAATTAGTGGTACTAGGAGTACACTTGATGTTCGTAGGATAAAAATCTATTTGTATTCATGGGTTCTCTCACATCCAAATCAATTGAAATTCATATTAAAAATTTCAGTATCAGTTTAACCTAACCCATGATAATTCATATATAACTATGTAAAAAAAAATATATGTTGAAATCTATAATTGCAACTGCAGGAGTTTCACTTCTTATCCATTTAACTACTTTTCTTTATTTTGGATCCTCTTCGTGCTTTTTACCAGATGAGCCACATGGGGCTCTTATTTTCTGTATTTTCACGTGGCTAAACAACCCTTTTTGTTTAAATTATAGTCCTACTATATTTGACCCTCCTTTCCTTTACGTGTTAGGCTTCCAATGGCTAAGCCCAACTAACATGAATTCTTATATACTTCTATTTAAAGTTAACTACTTATTTAGCCCTTTTTTGTTAAAAGTCAATTATGTCCCTACTTTATTGGTGAGGGGTATTACATAGATCCCATCCATGAGACTCGCTTATGTCTGTGGTTTGAACCACAAGAGCTGTAAGTAGGGCTTGTACTCTTGCTTGCAATTTTTCAATTTTAGCTCTTTCTGCATTTTTTGACTCTTTAATTTACGGGGCCTTACAACCCCAACCTCCACCCTACACCCACTGGACACCCTACCACAACTCCTAAATTATTTTTAAAAAAATATAAAAAGTTTATAAAAAAATTAAAATTTTTCGATATCTCACCTCTTTCCATCCTAACCCTGGTCCCCAATCGTAACCCAATTTAAAAAAAAAACTAAAAAGCATAAAAAGAAAAGGTTAAATTTTTCCATCTCTTTTCGCACTTTCCCATAACTTCCTAACTGTCATCCCTCCCCCAAATTTTTTTAAGGAAAAATATTTCTTTTTAGAAAGTAAATCTGGGTGTGGGGGTGGGCTGAAAGTGGAGGGGAGGGGGGATTAGGATGTATGCAAGAGGGCAGTGAAAAATATTTTATTATTTAATTTTTTTTAAAAAAAAAAGTTGGGATAAGGGGTGAAAAATTTAATTTTCTTTTTTTTTCTTATTTTTTCATTTAAAGAAATTTGAGGTTGTTGTTGAGCGGTGGGTGCAAGGTATGGTTCAAGCATGAGGAAAGGGGGGAGGGAGGGGGTAGTTGTGAAAAAAATTAACTTTGTTTTAAATTTTTTTAGTTAAAAAAATTGGGATGGGGGTGGGATGATGGATGGAGGAAGGGTGTAAGTTTTTTATTTTGGGTGGGGAGGAGTTGTGTGGGGTTTGGGTTGAAGTAGAGGGTAGGTGAAAAATTTTAATTTTTTTAAAAAATAATTTTTTAATAAAAATATGGGGTGGAGTTATGGTTGGGGGAGGGATTAAGTTAGGGAGCTAAAAGTGGTGGTTAGGGGGTGGATGTATGGTGGAAGGGGGGTTGAAAAAAACTTAATCTTTTAGAAATATTTTTTTGCTTCTTTAAAAATAATATTAAGGGCGAGGATTGATGTGTTGCCAAAATACAATACATTTGATGATTAAAAACATGGAATTTTATGTGTTCTCAAAGCGATGTTAGTAAATTTGATATGTTTTTATGTTTATTTTGCAGGATTACAGGGTTGACACTATTTTTAGGCTAAGTGTGCAGATTTTGCTGAAGTCAAGGTTTCACGAGACCTTTTATGGGTGGTAGAGAATTCTATTGGCCGTAGATTTGGTTTCGTATAAAATTTCAGTGAAGGGTGATTTTCTAAAGTTAAGTCTACGAACATGCAGACGAGCCATAGACTTGGTGTTGTGCCCTTAGGATCAGAGAGTGGGGAGTTATTGAAAAGTCATCAGATAAAACCCTCTACGAGCCGTAACACTTGATACGGGCTTTAGAAGGGTGTCGTAGGAGTCAACCGCATAAGTGAAGATACAATTCACGAAAGCCCGACTACTGGCCATAAAACATTATACGGCCCGTAGAAACTCCTGTAGAGTTTACTGACCCAGTTCTTCTAATCCGTTTTGGTTTTATATTTTAAACATTATAAGTAGGTTTTTTTAGGTTATTTTTCATAGAGAACGTTCCAGAATAGTAGAGAATAGTCTAGATCTTGAGAGAAACACTTGTAAAATTTTATTTTGTGCTTTCAATTCAATCTTGTGATTCTTAGTGAAGAGTTTGGATTTCTTGTGCTTAATTATGTTGTTCATATTCATGATTCTTGCATCTACACTGATCATGAGTACCTAAATACACAACTAAGGTTGTGGGAACGACAAAGAACTAATAAAGTAAAATCAGGTAATTCATAATTATTGAAAAAGTGTGCATGCATGTATTAATTAATTCTCTTAGGTGTGAATGCTTTTCAACGGTGCCCAACGTTAAAACTCGGCTAGTGTTACTGACTGGATCAAGATAGTAATGAATATAAAAATATATCAATTAATAGGATTCGATTGATGTTTTTCGTCTAGTTAACCAAACTAGACCAAGGGAATGTTGTACTGGAACAATAGGTTAGAGTTAGTAATGTTACATTGCGTGGATGGATCAAATCATGTAGTGAAATTTACCTCTCACCTGGATCAAAGGGTTTGGTAAACTCAACTTACCGTTTTGCATGCTACACACTGGAAAAAATTTCAATTACTCGGTAATACTGAGTTAGGGAATCATGGGAAACACAATACTAGCTACTCTTCATACTGATTTAACACTTGTCTTGGTTTATGATTAGTTTCCATAGTGTTGCAACTCCCTCCCCTCCCCCCCTTGAGGAGATAAGTAGGTTAATCCACTCGAATTATTTTAAATTCTTCTAAGTCTACCATATTCTATGTGGGATCAACCCTAACCTCGGTTAGGTTATATATCTTAAAAATGGCCGCTTTAACCTAAAAAAGGAGGTGTAGCTTAGGCAACATCAAGATTTTGATGTCGTTTCTCGGGGAATACGACTAGACTTATATAATTTGAGTAGTTCGAGAATTAATCCTTATTTTCATCATTTTACATTTTTGTTGTTTTCATTTTATTACAGGTGTAGTGTATGCCCAACATGCGAAGTCGAGGTATTCCCTTAACTCTGTTTGATCCAAAGATCCAGAGAATACTAAGAAGGATAGACCAAGACAATGCAAATAACGTGATGAATGCAGTTTTGTATCAAAATCAGATTGAGAATGACAATGCAATAACTATAACCCACCTCTTCTTGAGGACATTGATCCACATCCACAAAACTTCAATGCCAAAACTTATCAGTGGAACCAATATTAGATGAATCCTATAGCTATGGATGTGGCTGGAGCCATTGTGTTACCCACCACTACTGGATGACACAATATTCGTAGTTTTGACTGGGTTGCTTTAGATGCCGCAGAATCATGGGTTGTTCACGGGCTTATTATCAGAGGATCTGCATAGTCATCTACATAACATTGTGTTTATCTATAAGAGTGTAATGAGAATATAAAATCTGTCTATGGATGTTATATGGCTTCAGTCTTTCACATGTAAAGAAGGATGATGATCTGAGGGTATTCTCTGTTATTGAGAATGTTGATGATGCAAAGCCAGAGGTACCACTTGAGGAGAGATTAAGCATCGATAAGGAAATGCAGCACTATGGCTATCCGAGCTCCCACAAAGTTCGATTACCAGTTGGGCTGAGTTGCAGAAGGCCTTTTTGGAGAGGTTTTTCCCGAGATTAAAGAAGCTGAAAATAAAAGACCAGATCAACAACTTTGAGCAACTTCCTGGTAACTCGATCAATACTATATGAGAGTGATTCACAAAGTGTTTGAGAAGTATCCTTGACCACAAAATTGTTGTTGATGCCTTAGTGGAGATCTTCTACCGTGCCCTGGACAAGAATAGCCAAGCATATGCTGACACCATCATGGGGGCATATTATTAGATCAACCATTTGTAAGGGTTGCTAAGAAGCTATAAAAGGTGGTCAAGAAGAATCGTGCATTGGGACCAAGAGACAGAATTTATAAAGAGCTCGTGTGCAGTCTATATTAATTCGAAGCAAGCTAAAATAAATGAGTAGATAATGTAAGAGCTTGCTGGATTAATACCTGTATGGAAGTAATGATGAAGCAGAATTAGGAAAGAGTAAATGTTATTGTTCATCAGCCCTTGCGTGTACCCATGTATGAGGAGTCTTACTATGAGGAGGACATTTACTTTGTTGCTAATCAGATGGGGGGTTTCCAGACTAATAACCAAGGGTCCAATCAGGACTATTGGCGCTTAGGTTAAGGAAATTAATGTCAGATCTATAAAAGAGATGACACTTTCAGAGATAATCATGGAGGCTACTATGACAGAAATAAGGGCCAAGATAGAGATGTTGATTGGGGTCACAGAGACGGCTACAAAAATGGTGCTTATGTGCCACCACATAATTGTGATACCGGTGCTAGTGGTTCTAGAGTTGAAGAGATATTTGACCGACTATTGAAGAAGGCTAACACATAGGATTAAATCTTGAGTGGGATAAAGTCTGACATCTCCAGCATAAATAAAAAAATCGAGTCTCATTCTGTTGCTATCAAACAACTGGAGCAATAGTTTGGTCAAGTGTCAATGCAATGCAACCAGCGTCAGAGAGGTAAATTGCCTAGCAACACAGTTCAAAACCCAAAGAATGAATGGTAGTGTATGGTTGTCACTACTTGTAGTAGTAAGAGTATCATTGATCCTCCCATGCCTGTAGATGATGATGAGTATGGGGAAGAGACAGTTGAGGTCAAAGATGCTGATATTGGAGATGATCGTTCCAAAGATGGGGTGAGTGATTCTGTAGAGGTGCCACAAAAGCTAAATCCCATTCCTAGACGTCCTTCCCTTCCCACAGAGAATCATAAAAAAGGAAGAGGAGGGCAAGTTTAAGCATTTTCTCTCCATGCTAAAACAACTCTCCATCAACATCCCTCTCATTGAGGCATTAGAGAAGATGCCAGGGTATGTAAAGTTTATGAAGGACTTGGTTACAAAGAAGCACACTGTGAGTTAAGAGCTCTCCCAAGAGCTTCAACATTGTAGTGCAATTAATACAAGTTCTTTGGTGCAAAAGGAAGAAGATCCCAGTGCTTTTAGCATACCCTGTACTATTGGAGATGTGGAGTTCATAAGGGCATTGTGTGATCTCGACTCCAACATCAATTTGATGCACCTTGCGATCTTCAAGAAGCTAGGTTTAGGAGCCTCTACTATGACAAACATGCGATTATTGATGGCTGACCGCACGGTGAAGAACCCTATGGGGATACTCTATGATGTGCTTGTTAAAGTTGATAAATTCATATTCCATGTAGACTTTGTGATCTTGGAATGTGAGGTTAACTTTAAAGTCCCAATCATCCTAGGGAGACCCTTCCTAGCCACTGGATGCACATTGGTGGACATGGAGAGGGGCCAACTCAAGTTTAGATTGGGTAAAGATGATGTTGTGTTCAACGTTTATCAACATGTAAAGAAGGATGATGATCTGAGGGTATTCTCTGTTATTGAGAATGTTGATGATGCAAAGCCAGAGGTACCACTTGAGGAGAGATTAAGCATCGATACCCTAGAAGTAGCGCTGATGAACTTTGAGGATGATGGCATCCCAGACTATAAGGAGACAGTGAAGGTGCTGGGGGTATCTTACACTTCTAGATTCCAAACTAAGCTGGAATTGGATTTGCAGAATCAAGAATCACCACCTACTGAACCATCCATTGAGGATCCACCGGTGCTAGAGTTGAAGGCTCTTCCATCACATCTGAGATATTCATTTCTGGGAACTAACAATACCCTACCAGTCTAGTTGCTACCGACCTGAATGACGAGCAGGTGAATGCTTTGGTCACGATTCAAGAAGGCCATTGGGTGGACAATTGTAGATATCATTGGTATCCCTCCTAGGTTATACTCACAAAATCCAATTGGTCAAGGACTACAAGCTGAGTATTGAGCACCAAAGGCGTCTCAACCCCCTATGTAAGAGGTTGTGCACAGGGAAATCATCAAGTGATTGGACGCAAGGGTAATCTATCCAATTGTCGACAGTGAATAGATGAGCCCGATTCAGCGTGTTCCAAAGAAATGAGGTATCACAGTGGTCCCAAATGCTAGTAATGAGTTAATTCCCATGCAGCCAGTCACTAGGTAGAGAGTGTGCATGGACTATAGAAAGCTCAATACCTCGTAAAAAAGGGACCACTTCCTTATGTCGTTCATGGACCAAAATACTAGATCGATTAGTTCAAAAAGGCTGGTACTACTTTTTGGATTGTTACTCATACTACAACTAGATCACCATTGCTTCAGAGGATCAGGAAAAGACAATGTTCACATGTCCCTATGACACCTTCGCATTCAAGAGGATGTCATTCGAGTTTTATAACGCACCAACAACATTCCAAAAATGCATGATGTTCATTTTCTCCAAAATGTTGGAGGACATTATCGAGGTCTTCATAGATGACTTTAGTGTGGTTGGTGACTCATTCGAGGATAGCTTGAAGCACTTGCTTGCGATGCTTAGAAGATGTGATGAATTCCATTTGGTGCTAAATTGGTAAAAGTGCCACTTTATTGTGAAGGAAGGCATTGTGTTAGGGCATGGAATCTTAATCAATAGGATTGAGGTTGATAGAGCTAAAGTGGAGGTGATTGAGAAGCTTCCATCACCCATCTCTATGAATGGTGTAAAGAGCTTCCTAGGCCATGCGGGATTCTACAGGTGCTTTCTAAAAAACTTCTCTAAAATTGCACATCCCTTGTGCAAACTACTTGAGACATATGCGAAGTTCGTGTTTGATGATGCATGCCTAAAAGCCTTTGAAGGATTAAAATAGAAGTTGATTTCGACTCCCATCATTGTAGCTCCAATTGGTCAAAGCCCTTTGAAATCATGTGTGATGCAAGTGGTTTCACGCTTGGTGTAGTGTTGGGACAGCACCAAGAGAAGATATTACATCCCATCTACTATGCTAGCAATGCCCTAAATGCAGCCCAGAAGAACTACACTATCATCGAATAAGAGCTACTTGCAGTGGTTTTTGTATTCAAAAAATTCAAGTCATATCTCTTGGGGATCAAAGTCAAAGTACATACGGACCACTCTGCATTGTGGTACTTGATAATGAAGAATGATGCAAAATTGAGATTGATTCAATGGCTAGTTCTTCTTCAAGAGTTCTACTTTAATGTCATCGACAGAAAGGGGACCGAAAATTAGGTTGCACGTTATCTCTCTAGATTAGAAGATGGGGCCACGACAAAGTTTGACAATAGATTGGAGATTGATGATTCAGTCTTGATGAGAGAGTGTTGGCAACATCCCATGATTTGATGCCATGGTCTATAGACTATGCAAACTATTTATTAGTGATATTATGTCGCCAAACTTCAGTACCCACCAGCGCCGTAAGTTCACATCGGATGTGAGAAAATTATTTTCTGATGATCCATACTTGTTTCGTGTCTGCACAAATGACATTATTTGGCATTGTGTTCTTAAGGTCGAGATGATGAGTATCCTAGAGGCATGCCACTCATCTTTCATAGGTGGGAACTATAGTGGAGTCTGGACACCACATAAAATCTTATAATATGGCTACTATTGGACAACCATCTACCAAGATGCTCATGACTATGCCAATAGCTGTGATATATATATGCTAAAGAGAAGGTGGTATTTCTCGCAAGCACGAGCTCCTTTTGAACCTCATTATGGTGATTGAATTATTCGATGTATGGGAAATAGATTTCATAGGTCCATTTACTAGTTCATATGGGAACAAATACATCTTGGTGGATGTGAACTATGTATCAAAATGGGTAGAGGCAGTTGGTCTCCCCAACAATGAAGGGAAAAGTGTCAACATTTCTAAAAAGGAACACCTTCTCAAGGTTTGGTAGCCCTCGAGCGATCATTAGCGATGGAGGTTCTCATTTCTGCAACAGATTATTCAAGGCTTTACTTGAGAAATATGGGGTAAAGCATCTGGTGGTAACACCTTACCACCCTCAGACAAACGAGCAAGTGGAGGTGTCCGATAGGGAAATCAAACAGATTCTATCCAAGTCTGTGAATGCTAACCGAACAGATTAGTTGCAGAAGCTCGATGATGCACTATGGGCATACCAGACAGCATTCAAGACCACTATAGACATTTCTCCTTACCATCTTGTCTTTGGGAAAGCTTGTCACTTGCCAGTAAAGCTTGAGCATCAGGTAGTATGGGCACCGAAAAAGTTGAATCTAGACTAGAATGATGTGGCAAATGCTAGGCAGGGCCAATTCAATGATTTTGATGAATTTTGTTTGAGGGTATATAAGAGCTCCACCTTATACAAATAAAGAATGAAGGTGCAACATCACCATCGTGTAGAGAATCGCCAATTCGTACTAAGGGACTTAGTGCTATTATACAACTTCAGGCTAAGGTTGTTCCCTAGGAAACTCAAATCCAGATGGTTGGGACCATTTAGGGTATAATATGTCTTCACCATGGAGCCATCGAGTTGGAGAAGAGAAATGGTGGAAAATTCAAAGCGAATGGCTAAAGAGTCAAATCGTATCTCGGCAATGTTGAGGAAATAAGAACGGTGGAAGCATGGACACTTGGTGAAATTTGAGTACCCCAGTCTTCTATGTTGTGTCGCAATAATAAATCAAGCATTGCTTGGGAGGCAACCCAAGGTGAGGACTGGCGCTTAAGTTCCTAGGTATGTTCTTTTTTAACCCCTGTGCTATCATTTCAATTTTTGTGCATTGAGGACAATAAAACTCATTTTTGATGAGGTGTGGGTAACTATAGTCCTCAATGAAGTCTGAGTAGCCTTGTCCTATAACTATCCCAAATCCTAGGGTTTTTCTTACCTGTGCTCTTTTTCCCCCATGGATATTTAATTTCTATTGAACCGGCATGTTTAGGATGTGTAAATAGTATTGGTAGCATATAGTACTAATATCTATGGCATATGTTTGTTTTTGCGTTTTTTGTGTGAAAAATGATGCCAAGCAAAATTTGTTAGTTAGTTTTGATAGGAACCATGCATTTTTAATTGATGATAGTGCTTTTTCTGATAAGTGAGGATGTATTGAGATGAAAAGCATGATCTAAGAGTCTCTTTATTGATAGTGTCGTCGATGCCATGTGAGTGTGAGTCTTCTTAGCTAAATTCATATATTTTATTTCAATTTAGAACTTGTCCTGTCACTCTAACTTAGACTGTAGGTTAGTTGGTTATGAAAGCATCTTAGGTCGTTGTTCATTATAGTCCACTTAACCTAAATAACCAACCAAATGTGTGAAATATCCCTTAATCCTAATGTTTGAGACTTACATCTTCCTTTTCCTTTGTAAAAGCCTAAGTTGCCTAGACTTATTAGATGTAAAACCCTGAAATTGGCCCTTGTCGTTTCTTGAATATTGTGCACCTTGACTGTGGAAAAAAACTTAAGTTGAGGGAGGCTACCAAAAGTGGCCCTGGTTCTTGGGTTGGATCTTGTGCACCTCGACTCAGGCCAAAAACCTAAGTTGAGGGTGGCTGGTGTAAGGGTGAAACACAAAATGAGGAGGAATACTAATAATACATTAAAAAGGAAATAAAAAAGTGCTCTTGGTGCAAGAAAAATGAGTGATGCCTAATCAATTATCTAAAAGAAAAATGATGTGAAATTAAAAGGCAAAAAGTTAAAAATTGAGAATAAGGCACCCAGAAAAGCTTGAAATAGGAGAAAGAGAGAATGAGGTGAAATATAACAGTGTTGATAGGGCAAAGTGTAGAAACAATGCAGTGTCAAGGAGGCCCTTTAGTCACTATATTACCAAAACATCATACCAAAGTCCACTGAGCCTACGTTACAAGCCAATAAAGTCCTAAAGTGATCCTAGTCCAAGTAGTCAAAGGTCATAGTCATGAGTATGGGCAAACATATGGTATTGAGCATGGTATTTAAATGTCATTTGTGAGAGTGAGTGATCTTGCATAATCCCAAGCATTGAATCTAAAAATATCATCATGAGAGAGATATGAAACTTTATTCTGTGAGGGCATTTGTTGATATTGGACTAACTCAACAATTGTTGCTTGTTGATAATTGCCTTGCTTGTCATAGTTGCACTGTCACATATGTTGATCGGTATTGGTTGTTGAATAGTTATCTGATGCGTTTTTAAAGTAGTGTAGGTATCTGTGCTTGAGTTTAATGTCATGAAATGGGGGTCTGTGTGTTACTATGTTGCTTATGTAGATTGAGTCTGTCGCTTGAGGACAAGCAACAATTTTAAGTTGAGGATGTTGGTGTGCGTACATTCTACCCTCCCCAGACCTCAGTTGTGGGATTTCACTGGGTATGTTGTTGTTGTTGTTGATGATGTTGGTGTGCTGCCAAAATACTA
>DF362523.1:7176-18367 GCA_000787875.1 Solanum virginianum | reverse complement strand
CCCCCCGGGGGGGGGGGGGGAGATAAGTAGGCTAATCCATTCGAATTACTTTAAATTCTTCTAAGTGTACCACATTCCTTGTGGAATCAATCCTAACCTCGATTAGGTTATATATCTTGACAATGACCATTTTAGCATAAAAAAGAATGTGTAGCTTGGGCGACATCAGGGATTGGGGTAGGGAGGGTGGAAGTGGGGGGAGAGAGTGATGAAATTTTTTTCATTTCTAATTTTTTGAATTTTTTTTTAATTATTCTTTAAAAGAAAAAAATTAGGGGTGAGGAGGGTGGGTAGGGATGATAAAGGGGTGTGCATCAGTTGGTTCGGTTTATCAATTTTTAATTTTTAAATATGCTAAACCAATATCAAACCATTAAATATTTTTTATCAATTTATGATTTATCGGTTTGGTCTTTAACGGCTTGATTTTCGATTTACATAATAGAAATATACTCATAAAATAAATATATAACTTGTCTAATAGTTTGACTCAATACCATGAGATATGGTAAAACGAAAAAATTAATTGAGTACCTAAACTTAATAATATGCAATATTTGATGTTATATTCTTATTTACTTTCCAACGAAAGGTTATACAATGGAAACCAAGAAACACATGACATACGAATATCGTTTTATTATCAAGTAATGTTAAATAATTAATATTTAATATTTTGAAGGGATAAAATAGTAAATTATTATAGTCTTAATGGGTTATCAGTTTACCCAATAAACTAATACTAAAAGTTGAAACTGAATCGATAGCCCAATGTTTCTTTTTGTAAGATCATTAAAATCCATTAACTTAATTATAATAAATCGATAATATGTTTTTCTATTTGATTTATCGGTCGGTTCGTTGTTGCATACCCTAGGGATGAAATTGGGGGTGGGTGTAGGGGCTGGAAAGTGGGGGTCGGGGTAGAAGCCCTAATACTTTTTTTTTAAAAAAAGTATTAAATTATCTTCACACGCCCCATCGCTCGGGGGTTGCCACCCTCCTAATTTTAAATAAATATATCTATTTAGTGCAATTAAGAATTTTTTATTATGAGTGAAAATTTATGGATTTATATAGATTTCCATATTTTATCCATTTTAACCTTGTATGAGTTTTTAAAATAAATGAACCCATATTTAATCATTTAGAAAATATGAGTAATCCATTAAAATACATATGCGTTAAATAGACTTATTTCACTTTATATGGACTGAAATTGACATCTCTAAACCTAAAAAAAGTTAGTTAATTGTCATAATAAACGGAAATAGTATGCGTATAACAAAAAGATGAATTATTATCTTTTCATATATAACACCAGAGAAGTGGTAAACATCCAAAGCACACATACTTATTACTAACACTCAACATATTTAGCCTCAGGCCAATCGCATTGTTCTAGGCTCGAACTATACGTATAAATGCGCCAAGGCCAGTGAATATATAGACACATAATAATATTATTACATTGATTAATTCTGAAGATGAAATCCAAAAGCCATATATCTCTATGGATGGCCTGGAGTGTGGCGATTATTCGCGCCAGAACTTGGATAATCGTTCAGTTCAGCGTCCATTCTTCTTATCGTGGCATCAGCTACTTTAATACACTCCTCCATATTCTCCTAAGATTTAAAAAAAAAATAAAATATGATATTTCCTTGAAAGAAAGAAAGAAAGAAAGAAAAGAGCGAGAAGTAGTTGCCAACTTACCATATTTGTTTTCTCATGTTTGTGCACCAAACTAGTGCATCCTAATCAAAAAGTACAACAAATCATTGGGATACATGAGTTAATTAGATTTGTAAGAGTGTTGAAATACCATCACTTACTTGTAACTGGGACGGCATTCAAATAGATAACTTGAGAAAAATACAGAAAAGCCAAAAACAAAGCACCGGCAGCCATGGCTAGATCTTTTCCTAATTACTTGTTTTGATCTTAATGCCCCATGTTATATATTCCTTTTATCCGCACTAACACAATATATAATCCACTTTGAGTGTACCTACTGCTTGCGGCAATCAAATCATCAAGTCAAAAAGCTGACTCTACACCATCTTATGATCCAAAACGTGTACTCATTGCAACAAAAATAATATTCCATTCCATATTAACAAAGAGTGTTAAAATCATTGTTTGCATTACTTGATTGTCATTCGATCTTATGACACTATAGGCTTTAGACACATGTACCAAAAACACTAATTGCTACTAAAAGTATATTTAACGGCTATTAAACTATTGCCATTGATTAATCGCCTCTAAAGATCGTTTTTAATTAGTATAGTGAGTGTAGGAATTATATCATGTTTAACATATTAATTATTAATACGTTTATCATGATAAGAAGTTACCCTATTGTCTTATATTAACTGGATGTTTGGAATGATTTTTTTTAAGCGACTTAAAAGTTAAAAGTAGATACTACTTACTTTTTTTATTTTTGGGACTTTTTAAGTCTAAGTTAGGTGCTTAAAAATACTTTGTGTCTTTGCCAAATACTTTTAAAAACTAAAAAGTACTTAAAAGACAAAAAAAAAACACACCTAAAATAGAGCCTATCCAAACATCCAATAAGTAATAAATATTTTTCTAAATACCATGTATATAGTAATTCGTAAAATTAGCGACAATGCAATAGGTTAATCATCGCTAAATATATTTTTTAAAAGTAATTATCAGTATTTGTAAATGCTTCTAAAGTCTATAACAACATTGAATTCAATGACAGTAAACTAATAATGGTAAATATTTAAAGAACTTTCATTAATATGCATATTTATCATTGCTCATTTTTTTTAATGATAGTGATATATAATTAAGGGTAAGAGAGAGAATGGAATTTAGGTTGAAGTGGTAGGTATGATGAGGAAATTTATTAAGTCAATTGGGAAACAAGGATGTACACACTGCGGCAGTGGGAAGTGACCAAGTATAATGATGTGTCTCAATAGTACTAGTATACTAAGTCAAGCCTTGGTGAATTATACAATGAATCACACAAAAATATTATAATCATGGATGCATGAACTTTGGCAAGAAAGGGTGGTGGAAACTGTATCAATTATGAAAATGTTGTAAATTATCTAATTATAAGTGGAACAATCACTTTAATAATTCTTTTCATCTCTCAATTCTTTTTTACACTCCATTCGCGCATCTTTATTTATCCCTTATATCATTTTAAAATATCCAATAATATTTATCTACTTTATGAAATCAACAGATAATTTTATACTTAATTCCTAATTTATTCTTATAATTAATTATATACATTTTTCTATTACATTTTTTAAGATATTATATTTATTATATTCAAAATATGATTTGATAAAATTATTCTTATAATTTATTATTTTTTAATTTCAATGTTAAATGAGTAGAGAGGGACGAAAGGAGTAATTATAGCTAGCTTTAATTAGTCCTTGACAGTGTGCACATGATATACGTGTTTTCACTTAGTTGGCTCTTCATGGTCTACAAGCATTGAACTTTTGGTAGACCAAACGATCATATATTTGATCAATTGTTCCACATAAACCTGTATAATAAATGTTTTTATTTGCTTGATGAGACAAAGCCTACTTTCTCTTATTTAAAATAAAATTTTATTTTTTCTAAACGCTATTAAATTTTTTTCATTAAATGTAAAATTAAAATTCAATTACTATTATTGATACTAATTAGATTTTAAATACAGATTAGATTGTAAATTTAATGATTAAGTGATTTTATATTTTTATATGTACATTTGTAGTACTTTTTTGACACAAATATAATCATGAAAAGATATTAAAATAGTTAAAATATTTAATTTTATTAGTCCAATTTAAAAAAAAATTATCCTAATTTTAGTATTTACTTAACTTAAAATAAATTGATCGAGATGATATAGCGAAATTATAATTGAAGCAACTGGTTAAGCATCTGCTTTAAAAAAATTAAATTAAAAAATTCACAAAGTATTTTAATTAACCTCGTATTATTTATTAAATTTTAAATTTAATGATTAAGTGATTTTAAATTTTATATGTATATTTGTAGTACCTTTTTGTCACAAATATAATCACGAAAAAAATATTTAAATGGTTATTTAATTTTATTAGTCCAATATAAAGAAAAATTTATTTTATCCTAATTTTAATATTTACTTAACTTCATTTATTGATCGAAATAATATAGCACAATCATAATTGAAGCAACTGGAGAAATTATTTATTGAGGATAATATTGTAAAATTATAATTAAAATAAATAACTGTTTTAAAAGATCAAATAAAAAAATTTATGAAATATTTTTATAAATTCCATATAATGTATAAGAAAACAAACAAATCAATATCAGCTCATAATAAATGGACGAAATTAGGTGTGACCGAAATCAGCAAATTGTACAAACCATAGCCCCCGCCCTAAGCCTATTGAGACTTGTCAGGGTAAATTTGGACTAACGAGGGCACTATAAAAAAAATAAAAAAAAATAAAAAAAATAGACTTCTCGTGCTACGTTAATTTCACGCTCAAGAACTTAGGTATTAATCCCCGCTGACACTCGGGGACATTTGGTAACAAGTATTAGAACAAATAATTTATGTATTAGAATTTGTTAGTTAATACTGTGTTTCGTAAAAATTTTAAATCCATATATAACAAATTCATTTATTAGTAAAATTAATACCACATACATAGCATTAACTAATACCTCACATTGGATCTAATATCATGAATTAAATATATAAAGACAAAAATATCCCTCAAATTCTTTTACATTTTTTTAAAAAAAAATTCTCATAAATTTATTTAAATAAATTAGCTTACAAATTTTATTTATTTGTGGGTTCATATTTCATAATATAAAATAAATAAATTTATCATATCAAATTTTAAAATTTTATTTGTTTGTAATTTCATATTTACATAATAGACCAAAAAAAATTTGTCATGTCCATTTTTTTAATAGTTAATTTAGTTGAATTAATTCAAAACAAAGTCCAATGATGTTAAATATATTATCAAAATTCAGTGATCTTTTAAGATTTAAACACTATTAAAACTAGAATTTTCAAATTTTTAAGTATATATACAAATTGTTTATTTTACAAGTATTTGCCATCTTTTCAATTTTAATAATAAATGATCTATCTTTATTAAATTAAAAATTGACATTTTATTAGGGATGAATTTATTAAGATCACAATTATTTATTCTCAAATAATTCAAGTGAGAACATAGCAAACATGATAACTAAATTTTTATTTCCTAACTAATTAGAAGTCACAAAAAATATTCTACTTTAATCTAATTACATGAAATAGAAAATTCCATAATAATTCAAGAATATAACTGAAAAGTAGCTTTTTGTAAAATTTTAAACCAAAAACAAAATTAAATAAAAAGCAATGAACCAAACATTTGATAAAAAATAATCTCTGCATTACTATTTTTTAACCAAACGACCCCTTACTACTAAGCTACGTCTGCCAGACTTTGTGGACAAAGGGACCAATTGAGCAAATAAGCAGTAAACTTGTTTAACAATGACAAAATTCAATTTGTTCTTCATTAACTGTAAAATTATTGAGCCTTTCTTCACCTTCCATAGAGTATTCAGCCTCAGAAAACTAGCAACTCAGCAATGAGAGAGGTGTGACGTAAGCCACTTTAGTAAATAAAGAACAATAAAGCTGAGTCACAAATTCTATTTTTCCACATTTTTAATAGGTCAAAACACATATCTAGACACTTTAGTAAATAAAGAACAATTGTATACTTCTAACCAAGAAATTAATAAAATGGGGGTGATATGACATAAAAGTCAATTAAAAATAAATTCACAATTCTTCTAACTTAATTTTATTTTTTATTTTAACACTTTATCTTGCATTTGTTCTATTTAAACTTTTAACTTTATTTTTTATGTAGCATTTAAACACAATTACTAATTTTTTATATTTCTCTTTATTTTTTTATTTTAATAACAACATTTGTCCATTAGTTTCAAAAAAAAATTCTAAAAGAATTAACAAACAATTTATTTTTTTTAAAAAATCATATTTTTTAGATTTTCTATATATTTATTTTTTAAAAATAACCAAAGAAAGCGTGTTGATTTTCTTTTTTAAATAATCAATTAAATTAAATAACATCATATATGTTTTTTTCTCATATTCAAGCTTTGTAGATTTAGCTCACAAAGTATTGTGCGTACAAAAATTGTGAACTAGTACAACAACAACATATCCCATGACAAGAGTAGAATATACGCATACCTTACTAATATTCGAGTTAAATCCACAAAACTTAAATGTGAAAAAAAATAAAAAGTCTAATGTTATTTAATTTAATTAGTTAGTTAAAAAAGAAAACAACACACTTTCCTTGGTTATTTTTTTAAAGAAACTCTAAAAAAGAAAAAAAATTAAAATTGTCTATCAATTCTTTAAGAATTTTTTTAAAATTAACGGACAAACGTCAATTATAAAATAAAAAATTAAAAAATAACAACAACATACCAGTGAAATTCCACAAGTGGGGTCTGGGGAGGGTAGAATGTACGCAGACCTTATCACTACCTAAGTAGAGAGGCTATTTCCTGGGAACAACAACATACCAGTGAAATTCCACAAGTGGGGTCTGGGGAGGGTAGAATGTACGCAGACCTTATCACTACCTAAGTAGAGAGGCTATTTCCTGGGAACCCTCATCACAAAACCCATACGCAGAAAAGATTAGAAAAATAAAAAAATAAAAATAAAGAACAAATATAAAAGAAATTATAAAATTCGTAATTATTTTTAAATGCTACATAAAAAATAAATTAAAAGGTTAATATAGAACAGAGACAAGATGAAATGTCAAAATAAAAAATATAGTCAAGTTAAAGGGGTGGCGTATGTATTTTGGCATATGAAGTATTCTCTCTTCCATTTTGTTGATTTCTTAGTTAGAAGTGTCAAAATGGAATATGAAAATTAGAGTTGAAGAATTAAAATGGAACAAGGTTGAGTTAAAGTGCTAAAATAAAAATTGAGGCCAAGGGCCTACATATGTGTTTGGCCTTTTTAATAAGAAAATCTATGTAGATCCTTGTACAAGGAGGCAAAATACCAACCAGTCAAAAATGTGAGCATTTCACTTTTAGTTGATTAAACATGCCAAACTTTACATTTCAAACCAACAATCAATCTTTTATTTAAAACATGGCAGCTCCACCAGTGTATTTCCACCACATAAAATAAGACATGGAGATAATGAATATCAACATCTGAAAATAATACTAGTATGCTATAGTAAACAGTGCCACTGGAAACACAATAAAAGCAAAGCTCCTAACTAGATATCACACAAAGAGCAAGTCAGTAAAAAGCTGCTTCTTAAATGTCTAGAGGAAAAAGTCACCTCTCAGAAAAGGTCATCAATGTATCAAATACTCTCCTCTCCAAAAAAGGAATTCATTCAAAACTTCAGAATCTAACACACTATCAATGCAGAATCCTTGCCTACTCCTTCACTCTTTCCCATATAGGATGTCGAAAGGAGATAAAAGTACTGTCTTTTCTTCTCCTCTACCTTTTTTGGGAATTTGCAGACATGTAAACAAGTTAACAGCTGAAGTTGTTCAACCGACCACCATATCAGTGGAAATTTAACAACTTTGGTTCGGCTACGGCTCAACAATATCATCAAATCAATAGAGATTCATGTTCTACTATGTACTGGTTCACTATATTGATGCTCAATTATAATTAAATCAACAAGTTCATGAATAAATAATTCATCAAGCCACTTGTCAATGTTTAATTATAATCGAATCTATAAGCTAAATTCTAGATGATCCTGAAAACCTTTGGTACACGTTTTAAACAACTTCAATGGTTGTTTAGCAAATCAATAAGTTCATTTCTTCATTAATGCTCAATTATAATCAAATCAAGAAAGTTACATCTCGCAATGTGTAGATTCAAGTGATTGATGTTCAATTACAACCAAATCAATCAGTAAATGTTTTACTATGCGCACAACACTCAACTGATATTCAACTATAATCAAATCAATACATTCATGTTCTATAATCAGATGAATATATTAATATATTACACTATGCGTGAAAACACAATTGATGTTTAGTTATGTTCAAGTCAATAGAGTTAATTTTTTACAACCTTGAAGATCGAACTGTTCGCTTGCAGCTCTGTTAGGCTGTCTTTCAATTTTTTTTTTTTTTTAGGTTTAAATATGATGTATATCATATTCTGCTATTTTATTTTTCGCTTGGCCAAAAACTGATACAGTTAAAATAAAGTATTTCAGACCATGGTTATTCAAACTTCTGTCCCCACAGCTTAGAACAGAGGTTAGTTTTATCTATTACCTGCAAAACATTATCCAGGCAACTACAGAAAGAAATTTACTTCTCAAAAAGCATTGTAGTCTGTTAGAAATTCTTAAATTTCTGATGTCATTTTGTAAATGCTGTTGCACCTTGGATTATAATCTAATTTTACCAACTGGCCTAGTTTGTTGACTAACCAGTCATGTTTTGCTTTTACTAATGTAATATATTCATATATTAGGGACACTGCTGGTCAAGAGAGATTTAAGAGTCTTATTCTGAGCTACATTAAAGATACTTCTGTCGCTGTAATTGTGTTTGATGTTGCCAGTGAGTAATGGATTGAATATTTCTTTATAGAATGTTCCTACATATACAAGTGCCCTTTGTTGCCTACTCAACAGCTTTAGGATTGGTGAGCATATCGAGAATATACATTTTCAAGGAAGTCAGTGCAATAGTTATAAAATTTTGTACGGTATTTGCCTTCCATCATAACTTTTTAATTATGTGCCTTGACGTACTCTTTCTGATAGATGATATAAGTTATCCTGGGATTATTATTCCTACATTCCATACCGGAAGGGATACCTTATCCCAGAACTAATTGTTAGTCCTATGATAAGTAATTCCAGCCTGTGCAACCAAACAAAAGAATTAAAGGCCACTAAAAAATTATCCCAGACTTAACTTCTCTTGCCCATCACACCAAATGACCTGTTAGTATTTTCACATAATATAAAGTTGAGTTCATGCTTTACAAAGTGGTTTTACCTACTAATACTCAGATAGGATGATACAAACCTGAAAATAGGGGCTCCATTCAGATTGAACTGGTACAAATCTCTGGTTGACCAGTAGCTAGTGAAGAAATACCTTAGTTTAAGACCTTCTGGCAAGTAAAATCACTTCAGCAAACGATCTTGTCCTTAAAAAACTCATCACAAAAAGGGATTTTATGAGGTTGCTGTTCAGGAGATACGACACCAACTTGTTGGCATTATACAAGTATATGCACAACTATATGTCTGATGCCATTCTACATGGTTTCAATAAGCAGGTGGAATAAACAACTTTTCTATATCATACACTTTGGCTAATTCTCAAAACTTTAGCACTTCGCCCCTTAATATTGTCTTACAAACAGGCCCCTCCCTCTCGAACTATAAACAGAATGCTAAATTCACCAAAAGAGTAACATGCAAAGAAGTAAAATTTTAGGATCGCAACTCATGCTTCTAACTCTATATGCTCCAAACAGAGAATTGCAAAAATTCTCAAATTAAATAAAACTTCAGCCTATGCACAGCATACATGTGTAAACAAAAACAGGAATTAATCACAAAAAAGACAATGAACGTTTCAATTCCAAGCCAACCAAAGCATCAGAAATAAAAAATCAACCCATAGCAAAAGAAGCCTAACAAATTCTACGAATCCAAAAGTTACCTATTGTTTTTTCAAGTTGTAGTAGAGCTCAAGTCCCATTCCATCGTGAATCTCGTAGTCCTTAAGGGTGATATGATCTTTGTAAACATTGTACCACTTCTGAATACGAATCTTGTCGGCACGTGTACCAGTCTGTGCAGCAACCAGCTTCTTCAAGTCACTGATGGTGTCATCTTCGTTGCACTTCACCTTCACTTTCTTCCCCAAGCGATCGTTCAACACCACCTCGATCATCTTCACTGCTTTTTCAGATAGCAACAACGCAAACCCTAAGAATTTTTCCTTTCTCTATTCTGTAGAGCGCGAAGCGTGTATATATATTGTGTTGGTCTTCACCGCCTTTACTGAATGGGCAGAAATACCCTTGAATTATACGGAAAAATTTTCAGTTTAGTGAACTTGAAAAACTTTGGGAGGAGGTGTATAAACTGGTATTCAACCTTTCCACGGTATAGAAGCACACAATTTACTTTTGTTATAAACTAGCAGGGTAGTGCCCGTGCCTTGTTTTTACTTGAAATGTAAACAGAGGAGATATCACTAGATTAAATATTAATATACATTATTTTATTATAATATCATATAGCGAGAAAGGGAATAAAATAAATATTAACATTGCAGATATGAAAAGTAATAGTAAGGTTAGTAGATAAATTGAAGCAGGATGTAACGTTGCACAAATATATGTAGCAATACAGTTGGTTTTTAAGAGCAAGCCAATGATTCAACAGTAACAATATGGTTGTTAGTTTCGCAAGAGCTGCAAATAAAAGAAGTTATCTTAAATATATTTAACCATTTGAACAAGGATAAATTTTGACATATTCAACAGTAGGTGGTCACTCATAAAATGCGATATGACAACCACGACTAGAGAGCATCAATAAGATACCTTGTCCCTAATTAATTCTGAGAAGAACTTGAACTGGTATATCAATATGAGAATGTAAAAACGTTAGCAGCCTCAAGTAGGACTCATATTTGTAAAGTTAAGCAAAAATAATTTTTCTACATTTCCGTCTGGTGGATTTTTATCTTTTCCCGCTTTTTTTCTTTATTGGGCATAAATTTTTCAATTTTGCTTTTTGTAGAAAATATAGTGATGAAAAAACTGAATCTTTATTATGTAAAGTTGATATCTTTCTTGTTTTGGAAGTAGGAGTCACCTTTGTTAGAAAATGTTTACTCATCACTACTTCTCTTGTATGGATTATATTTACTTAGTTTTTTTCTCCTTTGAATAGTTTTTAAGGTTGTTTTTATTTTTTAGTATATGGTATCTGTTTTGGAGTCTCAACCTATTGGGATTTTTCAAGATTTTGGTTAAGGATGATGGGGTACCTTTAAAGGCTGTTTTAATATTCTTTTTGGTTTTCCATGTAAGTTCACATCGGGAAGTCCGACC
>DF362524.1:38169-74169 GCA_000787875.1 Solanum virginianum | reverse complement strand
TAAGTACTTAAAATTTCACAATTAGCTCACGTACTAAAATGAGGATCGTAACAATAATGCTGGGAACTTTTCAACAACACATGTCTGTCCAGAGATATTTTCGGTTATAACAAGATATTCAAGACCCATTTCATCAATTGTCTTGATGTGAAATTTTTTTTCACGAATATCTTTAAAACTCAACAAACTTCTCCGAGATCAAGGAGAGAACATAGCATTATTTATTGTGAGTTTTGTTCCTTTAGGCAAAATTATAGTGGTTTTCCCAAAGCCCTCAATCAAGTTTGTACTATCAAAAGTTGTAGCAACATTTATACGGCCCATACTCAAATCAAAAAATTATTTTTCACTTTTGAATATCGTGTGCATTGTGCCAGGATCAATCAAGCAAATATTTTCATGATTAGATAACTTGTTTTGAGAATTATCCATATCTTCAAAAAGAGTAAAATAAAATCTCTATTAATTATACTATTCTCTGATTGTTTCACTTCTTTTGTGTATATCTTCTTTGTAATTATATTACTTGAATCACCAAATTAAAAGTTCATATTTTCATACATATTACTAAAGCGACTTGATGAATATACACATACAAGTTTTAGAAACATTTATAGTATTATTATTATTTTATATTATAAGTAGTACAAAGACAATAAATATTATAAGTAGTACAATATAATAAATATTAATAACATCATCATTGATAAATATTAAATATCACTATTTTATTCTTCCACATTCACGGAGCCATCACCAATCAAGTGATCTATCTTTCCTTTAGGATGCTCAAAGAAATCCGCCACATCTAAGTGTGTCAAATCAACACGATCTTCGGCTACAAAATTAGCTTTAGGATTCTTATCTTTCTTTCTTAGTGATGCCTGATAAAGACCAACCAAGTGTTTGGGAGTCTGACAATCATATGCGTAGTGGTTTCTTCCGCCACATCGGAAATAGTTTGTTCTAACTACTTCACGTTTCCCATCTTTTTCTTTTCTTTTTTTTATATTGATTTTTCTTTGGTGAATGATTAATACCAGGAAATGAATTTTGTTGTTGGTCATAATAACGACCATGACCACGTCCACGTTCACGACTAGGACCACGATCTCTTCCACGCCCAGCGTGGTGGGCCTCCACCTCATTTATTTCAGGTAATGGTTTTGACCCAGTCAGTCTATTCTCATGATTTTTCATCAATAAATTATTATTTTGTTCAGCCACAAAAAGATGGGAAATCAGTTCAGAGGACTTCTTGAAATCTTTTTCTCGATATTGCTATTATAACAACACATTCAAGGCATGAAATGTAGAGAATGTTTTCTCCAACATACCATCGTCACTAATGGTTTCTCCACATAGTTTCCATTGAGAAGTAATTCTGAACATGACAGAATTATAATCATGAATAGACTTAAAGTCTTGTAGCCTTAGATGTATCCAATCATATCGCGCCTTTGGATATATGACCATCTTCAAGTGTTCATATTTTTCTTTCAAATTATTTCACAAAACAAGTGAATCTTTGACTGTGAGATATTTCATTTTCAGAACCTCGTCAATATGATGATGCAAGAATATCATTGCTTTAGCACAGTCTTATTTTGATGCTTTATTATTATTTTTAATGGTGTCTCCAAGACCCATTGCATCCAAATGGATTTCAGCATCTAATACCCATGAAAGATAGTTTTTGCCAGAACTTTGAAGTACAATAAACTCAAGCTTAGCAAGGTTGGACATAATGAATATAAGTAAAATAATAATATTTTAGCCTTGAAACTTAACCTTCACTCTGGTAGAGTCTCGTGGTATTAACGTGTCATAAAACTAATACAAAAATGTTAAAATTATAAAGGAACAACGAGAGAGTAATAATATTTCTTCTTAATATTTTTTGATGTGTTTCTTAATATGACAATCAATGTCTATTTATAGGCACAAAGTTGGTTAGGTTTACAATTATTTTCGATATGATACAACTAGTAGATAAGTATGAATACATAATATTTTCAACTTTGTACAACTAGTAGATAGGTGTTAGGTAAGTATGAATATATAATGTTTTCACATTGTACAACTTAGTAGATAAGTGTGTATATACATATTACATATATTTTCAACACTAACGATAGAATTATCTGTCCAATAAAAAGCTGTAACTAATCCAATTATAATTACACCAAGTCGAATTAGCCATTGGCCCTAAACAAATTCAAGAGGGTTCACTATTCTTTCGTCTTTGCAGAATGCAAACAATAGCAGCGCGACTCAGAGCCCAGTAAAGTCTAAAACCCACCCTCGCTTTTCATATTCCACAGCTTATGATTATCATCAATTCGCATTTATCATCTGATGTTTATGCAGTATCTATTGAGGAGAGCGCCTATACATTTACAACCCTGATGCTTTTCTACTTCCAGCTTTGGAAGAGGTAACGCATGTATCAAACCTTTAATGGGTTTTTATAAAAATGAGCTGTGCAGTTAAGTAGAGATACTAGGCAAAAATGTTACGCCAGATTTATTCTGGAAATTGGCAATCTTGTTACTTCGTCATTGTTCTATTCCCTCTTCTGGGCTAATGTTTTGAGATTTATTTTGTATGATTTCTAGATGAATGGTCAATAGAACAAGAAGCTGAAAGAAAAGTAGGATGGCTCTTGAAATTGATTTTTGCTGGGACTGCTACAGTTATTGGGTATCAATTTTTTTCCATACATGGGTAAAGTCTCATTTGTATGGTTACATGAATCAATTACACCATATTCGATTTCCTGCTTTGTCTGATTTATCTTTGGCATATTAATGTATGATTTAAATAGGAGACAATCTGATGCAGCAGTCTCACTTCTACAAGTCAAGGATCCCTTATTCAAAAGTATTATGATTTTGTGAATGAGAATCTGAAGATGAAATATGATTGATGTTCTTGTTTGTACAGGAGGAGAGTATGCCTATTTATACATGTAGGTACAGTGCTAACTAACCAACGAATTGGATTAACCGACTAATTAATTATGTGATTAGGCTAACTAACTAAGTCTGGTAGTTACAGTTAATTATCAGCTCACTAACTAACAAACAAACAATCTCTCCGATATTCCCCCTCAAGCTGGATGTACTGAATATATTCAGGACACCTAGCTTGCTTAGTAGAAAGTCATGCGGAGATCTTCCCAATGCTTTAGTCAATAGGTCTGCCTGCTGATCCCTTGTGCCAATGTATCTTGTTTCAAATAAGCCCTTGTTGCACCTTTTCTCTAATGAAGTGACAATCAATCTCGATGTGCTTTGTTCTCTCATGAAACACCGGATTTGCTGCTATCTGTATAGCAGCCTTGCTATCACAATGTATGACTGTAGGTCTGTCTACATTTACTCCCAGTTCCTTGAACAGATTTGTCACCCAAACAACCTTAGCTGTCAATGTAGCCAAACTCCTATATTCTGCCTCAGCAGAACTTCTTGAAACTGTGTTCTGCTTCTTTGATTTCTAAGCTATTAATGAGCTTCCATACTTCAACAAATATCCCATCACTGATCTTCTGGTATTGAGACATGCAGCCCAATCTGCATCACAAAATTCAGTGAGTTGTGTTTGCTTGTCTGAATTCATGAGTAAGCCCAGACCTGGTTCCATCTTGAAGTGCCTGACCACCTTTAAGGCTGTATTCCAGTGTGAAAGCTTTGGTCTCTGCATAAAGTGACTTAGGCATTGGACTGAAAAAGATATATCAGGTCTAGTGTTCGTCAAGTATAGTAGTTTCCCCATTAATCTCTGGTATTTACTAATGTCTGTGAACAACTCATCATTATCCTTCTGAGAAAAATCAGCAGATGTGAATTTCATGTTACTTTCCGGAGGTGTTACTGATGGTTTGGCTCCTGATAACCCTGCTTCAGCTATGAGATCCAAATATGATTCATCACAATTTCCTGTGTTGATCTGCTAAACTCAATGCCAAGGAAGTACCTCAACTCTCCCAGATCCTTGATTCTGAAATGCTGATGCAGAACTCTTTTTGTCTCTTCTATTATGATCATTACCAGTTATTAACAAGTCATCCACATACACCTATATAATCACAAGTGCTGTCCCTTTTCTCTTAGTGAATAAGGAATAATCCAAGTGACTTTGACTGTAGCCCGACTTAATCAAAGCATCAGTAAGTTTGGCATTCCATTGCCTAGAAGCTTGCTTGAGACCATATAAGGACTTGACAAGCTTACATACTTGATGTGCCCCCTTTGTTATGGAACCCCTTAGGCAACTCCATGTAAACTTCTTCAAAAAGATCTCCTTGTAAGAATGCATTGAATACATCCATCTGATATATCACCCAATTTTCAGCTGCTGCAATTGCAATAATGGCTCTCACAGTGACCATTTTTACAACTGGATAAAAAGTCTCTTGGTAATCTATTCCCTCAGTTTGACTATAGCCCTTAGCCACAAGTCTTGCCTTGAATCTGTCTACCTCACCGTTTGCCTTATATTTGATCTTGAAAACCCACTTACAACCTATTGCTTTCTTTCCTGGTGGTAAGTTCATCACAATCCAAGTTCCCTTTTCCTCCAGTACAGAAATCTCTGGTTTCATTGCTTCCACCCATCTATCATCCTTGATTGCCTCTTCATAGTTCCTTGGCTCAGCCTCAGTAGACATCTGGTCAGATATACTTGTAACTAGTGGACAGTTGCTTGTAAGACACATAGTTGGTCATAGAATATGGGTGTTTTGAGCCTTTCATGGTAGTAACATAGTCTTTCATCCAAGCAGGTGGATGAGATGCTCTAGTAGAGGTTCTTGGTAGACTGATTGGAGCCTCATCTCTTGCTTGTGCTACATCATCCTCTGTCTCATTGTTGATGACATTATCTGCACTTTCTGCATATCTTTCAACATCATCTGCATTGTCCCTTTCAACAGCATCTGCCACTGTCTGCACTTTCCATAACTTGATGCTGCTGTGATGAACTTGACATGATATCTGCATGTCTGAGGTTTCTCTCATCTGAGTGATCCACATATGACTGTTCAGGAAATATAGGTATATGCTGGTCCTTTATTTGCTTAAAAGGAAATATATCTTCCTTAAATATAACATCCCTGCTGACTAAGAACTTCTTTGATCCCAAGATGTACAAAACATACCCCTTTTGTGTGAGCGAATATCCCATCATAATACAAGCATCAGCCCTGGGTGAAAATTTGTCATATCTACTATGTGTGGTGGCATAACACAGGCAACCAACAGTTCTCAGATGGTCAAGAGATGGCCTGAGCTGATGAAACACTTCATGAGGTGATTGACCTTGCAACAGACCAGTAGGCAACCTATTAATCAAATAGAGAACAACCAATACACATTCTCCCCAGAATTTGATAGTAATTGACCCCTGAAACCTGATTGCTCTTGCCACCTCAAAAATGTGTCTATGCTTCCTTTTTACCACTCCATTTTGCTGTGGAGTGTGGACAACTACTCTCATGAATTATCCCCAAAGAAGCAAATAGTGTGTTGCATTCCTTGTTGAAAAACTCAATTCCATTATCTGATCTTACTCTTTTTTATCTGTCTACTAAACTGATTTTCGACCAAGGCAAAAAAAGACTTTAAAATACCAAACACATCACTCTTGAACTTTAACAAAAACAGCCAAACCATTCTTGAATTATCATCCACAATAGTCAAGAAAAATCTGAAACGATTATGAGTAGGATATCTATATGGTCCCCATGCATCAAGATGAATCAAATCAAAAGGACTACTAGCTCTTGAAACACTTGTAGGAAATGGAATTCTGGTTTGTTTAGCTAAAGGGCAAACTGAACAACTATTATGCACTAACATGTCTGCATCTTTATTCACTGAAAACAACTGTCTTAGAACCTTAAAAGAGGGGTGTCCCATTCTCATATGCCACAACATGCACTATGAACTGCTTCCTTTTGTCATCAAGCTTACGTACTTGTCAGCAATAGGTTCTTCATGAAACAAATGGTTGGGAAAATGATATAATCCTTCAACTTCTCTACCAATCCCTGTCACCTCTCCACTGAAGAGGTCCTGAAAAACACAATTCAGGAAAGAATCTAACAGAACACTTCAGCTGTCTAGTTAGCTGTTTGAAACTGACATGAGATCATGGAACCACCAACACATTTTCAAGCATACCACCATCTGACACAACACATCTTCCAGAATGAGTAACTAGTGTAGTCTGTCCATTGGTTAAGTAGACCTTTTTCCCTACATTCTCATCAGCCACATTGATCTCATCCAACTTTTCTACCTTAGATGTCATGTGCCATGTTGCACCTGAGTCCACTATCCAATTACTGTTATCTCTATGTCTAGATTGACTATTATCAACATTCAAAACCTCAACATCTTTTCTCTCCATCACAAGCTAATAGTGCATTGAATGTTTTAGGATTACCTGCCATGTTGACTACATTTCCAGCCTTTTCTTCGTCATCAAGCAACTTCAATATCTTCTCATACTGATCTGGAGTGTATGATGATTTCATAGCCAATGCCTGTAAGTTAGTGCGAATGGATTCCATTTGTGAGTTCTGAACAAACTTATGTTCCTCATTAACTTGTCCAAATGCATCTTCTCCTGGATCATCAACACCTTTATCCACTTGCACATTGTTTGCTATACCTTTTCCTTTTCTCTGATTCACTCCTCTTACTTCTCCAACAATAGGTTTCTTCTTGAACTTCCTGTCCTCAGGGTACCCCACAAGCCTATAACAGATTCTTCTAGTATGTCCATGCATCTTGCAGTGATCGCAAAACATATTCCAATTCACCTTCTTATTGCCATAGCTTCCTTTCCCACCATATGATGATGGTTCATTATTAGCATTATCTGATCTTGTGACTTTTGAACCATAAGGTCCTCTCCCTGCATATAGTACTGTTGGCTCTAACATCTCACCATCTGTATGCATTCCTGATGGGATACGCTGACCTTCATCAGATTGTATCATAGCATACGCCTTACCAACACTTGGTAAAAGGTTCATCATTAAGATTTGACTTCGTGCGTGTCCATACATCTTGTTCAACCTCATTAGAAATGCAAACAATCGTAGATACTGCATATGATCTATATAGATTCTAGACTTATCACAATTGCAAGATGGAGGAGGGTCTGGTGCATCGAATTCATCCCAAAGTATCCTCAACTTTGTAAAGTAAGTTGAAACACTCATGTTACCTTGATGAATTGTGCAAATTTCCCTATGAAGTTGATAGATTCTCGATCCATTCACCTGATCTGCTCACACTGTTGCAGCATCAAATGCGTACACAATCCCACTCAAAAGCTCCTTTGTAACCGTGTTCATAATCCATGCAAACACAAGGGCATTGCACCTTTCCCATTGTTCTTCCAAAGCAGCTTCGTATTGCTCCTTCCGGCATGTTCCAAGCACGAATACTAGCTTGCTTTTCACCCTTAGGTTTATCATCAGTATCCTACTCCACGGTGAGTAATTCTCTGATCCAGTGAGTACCACAGTAGTTAACACACATCCAGGAGTATCAGATGGATGAAGATACAATGGATGATTTCTCTTTGACTCTATTAATATCAGAGTCTCTAGTTCAGGTACTGTCGATGTCGATGAAATGCCATTTCCATTTTCAGTCGCCATTGTTGCTCTGCTTCAATTTTCTGATGAAGCTGTTCTTCCTCAAACTAGAACACTAAAATCGAATTGCTAATTTGTATCAACTAATCATTGATTCACTGCTCTGATACCATATTGTGATTTTGTGAATGAGAATCTGAAGATGAAATATTATTGATGTTCTTGTTTGTACAGGAGGAGAGTATGCCTATTTATACATGTAGGTACAGTGCTAACTAACCAACTAATTGGATTAACCGACTAACTAATTATGTGATTAGGCTAACAAACTAAGTCTGGTAGTTATAGTTAATTATCAGCTCACTAACTAACAAACAATCTACTCTCCAATAAAAAGAATGGGGTGCATCCAGACTAGCTTGTTTTGCTATAGATGGTCAGTTTGGGTCACAGTACTTGGAAAATTGAGAAGTTATGTATGCAGAATTCTTTAATGGCTTCAAGTATGTGTTGGCAATTAGGTGCATTATATCAGGAATTTGATGTTATAAATAATAATAGGTGCAGATATGTCTTTGATTTATGAGCCTTAAGGAGATCTCACTTTGAAATTTTTAAGGCTGGTGGGAAGATATTGTAGCAAACAAAAACTATAGTTTGTAGCTGAAAGTCAAAATAATAATTCTGAGAGTTATGAATTCAGTGAACCTAGGTTGATAGTCCTTTTTTGTTGTTAGGAGCTCATTTACATTTACTGATGTCGTTAACGTCCTCTTTATCCTCATTTGTATTAATAATCTACACGCTGGGCAACTTTGTGCAGCGGGGATTTCCCCATTCTTCAGGATTTTTTAACTGTATAACCTTCCTTTGAACTTAAAGCCAATGGAATTCCTTACTGGTTAATTGTACAAATAAGGAAATTCGTTTCATTGTCCCAATATAAGATGAGACTACTCTAGTACCTTAGATTTTAGTATCCTAGTCAACCTTTATTTTATTGTTGTTCCTTTTCCTGGTACTATAACGAGGCAGCTGTATTTCTTAAATCACATTATTCTAGTCTTTAAAATATCTAAAAACTTATACAACTTAAGAGGATCTGCACGTTACTTTATTTCCATATGATATGTTGTAACCGGCTAGCGACTTCGAGCCTGTTTGATTTGGCTTATTTTAGGTGTTTTAAAGCCAAAATAGCTTTTAAGCTCTTGTTTTTGAGCCAAATAAGAAAAATAAGTCAAAAGACATTGGTCAATTCTAACTTATGGCTTTTGGCTTATAGCCCATCCAAACATGCACATAGTTTACAATTTTTTTCTCAAAGTGCAATATTTGAAGTCTGTAGTCTAAATACATATTCAATAGCTATTTGAAATAGATCAAGAGATTATATTCTTTTTAGTGGATCTTTGATACCTATACTTTTTTGCTAACTAGATGAGAGAAGGATGAAAATAATTGAGAGTGGTGGAGCTTAACAACTTTTGAACATGTTAGAGTCTGCTAGAGATGATTGCACAAGAAAGGAATCCTTGAAGGCTCTTATTGCGATATCAAAATCAGGTCAGGACTCTAATTTATCTACAGTTTGTGTAAGCTCTACTCATGGATGCTCAAGCCAGTATTTTGTTGGATATGGGAATAAGCTAGTATATGTAGGAATCCTCAAGCTGCTATTTTGAAAAGCTTGTGAATAAGTCAGGACTTCGTTGGACGATTATCTACATTTTCCTTTTACTATAATAGTACACAGTCATTGATCTGTCTATTTTCTTCTCTCTTTGCAAATCTAGTAAATAGAAAAGTGAGCTTGATATCATTGTAAAATTTACCACTGTTATTTACACTACAAGTTATTTGTTATCTTGGTGCCCCAAGGTGGATATTTTATCTACTTTGATGAGAAAATTTGCCTCTTTTCCCAAGGCACTTATTGTTGAGTTTAAGTAAGGCGTAAATTGGGAAATGAGAATTAGAAAATGTGGAGGAACCAAGTGAAAATTAAATGAAGAGTCATTTCTCCCTCATTGATAGAGGAGAGGAAAAGTTGTCCTTATATTAGAAAGAATACTTTCTTTAGCTATTAAAGGATACATTAGAAGGTGCCCCCTTGCATTGCCGTCGTCGTTCGCTGGACCTTGGCAAATGATGTGATTGATTGATAATTTTATAGACAAAAATTATTTATCAATTTCATTAATTGATTTCCTTTTTACTAATATTAATTCATTGAGTTATCTAATTATATATTAATTACTTGGTAGAATTAATTAATTTGCATAATGGAATTAACTATTAAATTCGCAAAACGGTTTGGGAAAGGACTTATTCCTTCTGAACAAACATTTCTTTTTCCAAAAGACACCATGCTTGTTCTGAACAGTTTAGTTTGCATCTGTTGTTGACTATAAATAGAAAGGTTTCCTCTCAATTTCCTTCAACGAATTTTCTCTTCTTTTGTATATATTTTCTTACAAAAAAGTAGTCTTTGTGTGATTTTATTGCTGATTTTTGAGTTCGCTGAAGTTATTGAAGCTAGAGGTACTGCTACTTCATTAATAGTTTATCCGTTTTATCTTGGAAGAAGATAATTCGTACCTCAGGTATAAAGAGGGGATTACGTTCCTTAAGGACATACAATGAATTCCATGGACTCGGATACTGTTATCAATAAAATTTTAAAGCGATGAAAAATAAATTACAATAAAATATGAAGAAACATAATTTTATTGATAAACAATATAGATACAAATCTGTTTATTCCTTTGATTCTTCTCTCTTAAGATTTCTCCACGATTCGTGACCCATAGTGGCGTATTTCTAGAACTAGGCATATGAACCTCCTTGAGATTTATTTTGATCATTGATCTTTGTGAATGTTCCATGAATTTACGGAATTTCGTGATACCTCTTTTAAGGGACTATAATACTTTTTACATATGTATAAGCTAAGCTAGGGTTCAATTAGAGTAGCCTTTAAAAATCCTAACTGGAATTGAACACATCTTGTAGAGTCTTTTAAAATTTCCATACCCCTAATTCAAGGCTTGTCGGAGTGTAGACTTGATGAAACTCAAAGGCGAGGCTCGAAGTAGTCATTCTTTCACCTTTGTGATTTGGTGGCTTCAAATTTGCAAATTTGATTTGTACTAAGAGAAGAGAGAAGGGCAGATTTGGTCCCATTATGCGGTGTCAGAATTTGTAGACAATAAATTTTTGATTCAAGAAAAATAAATAATCAAGACAAGAAAATTGGAGTAGCAAAATATAATATTTGATTTCAAAATGTTGTGAGCATTACAATCTCTATGATAATCCTCTCATTCTTCAAATAATGTGGAATTGTTGAACTTGAATTTAATTTAGATTAAAAACTTGAATAGCTTAATCTTGAATCTTCGACATTTGAACTTTGATTTGAATTATTCGTCACGAACACTTTTATGGTGACTAATAATGAATGTAAACAAGTAACTTGATCTTGAACATCTCGATATTTGACTTTGTTCTTGATTTTGGATTTGAACTTGAACTCAGTCCATTTAATACAAACAAATTTTGGCACGCTCAATGGGACAATCTTTACCTCTTATCTCTTTACATCGATCATCAAATTTCAAGAACACTAAAATGGCATCTAAGAAGTTCGACTCTATGTCTGTTGTCACAAAGGCTACTGATTCTAAGTTTTCCTTTTAGGTGTAGAACATACTAGATGCTACTTTGGGAAGCTTGGGACCCACCATTGAAAACAAAGCAAATTTGTTTGGACAACAAGCACTCCAAGTGCCATCTGCTTTAGTTCCTGTTTTTGATCCTCCGTCTTCAAAGGGGGCGAGATTTTTCGAATGCATTGGAAAAGGGGAAGAATATAGCTTAGATTGTTGGAAAGACGTTGGCTAGACTCAGTCCATTTAAGATAAAGGATCACACTATTTTAAGATGAGGATGATGTCTTAATCACTAGATCATCTCAGTCACTCCGCGTAACTTGTTCCAATCAAATTTTAGTTTGAAGAAAAATCCGTGCTTTCCTCGATTATCCATAATAGCCATTCAAGCAATGGTGACTAACGCTCCAACTGTTGAAGAACAACTGACGAGTCTAACAAAGCAATTGAAGGTTTAAAAAAATATGTGCAAGATCAATATAGTCAGATTGTCAAGTTGAGGAATAGAGTTGAGAATGTCATGGAGGCGGACTCAAGTCATGCACCTGGGAAACATCCCATGGTATAAGAAAAAGGAGATTCCTCTACAAAGCAAATACATGGTGTTGAACTGCAAGTATCCGCTGAAGGGGGAATTCCCATTTTCAACTAAAGGATGATAAAGATAAATATGATGTTTCTTCAAAGTTGTCATTTACATATGCCAAGTCATATACTTTAAGAATCGATATTTTGAAGATGACTGTAGGTTATCAACCGGCAAAGTTTCAACAATTTGAGCAAAGGAAAACCCAAAGCAACACATCATACAATTTGTTGAAACTTGTAATAATGCTGGAACATATGAAGATTATTTGATTAAACAATTTGTGCGCTCCTTACAAGGAAATGCCTTTGATTGGTATACGAATCTCGAGGCTGGTTCCATTGACAATTGGGAACAACTCGAACATGAATTTCTTAATTGTTGAAATAATACAAGGCATACTATAACCATGTTGAACTCACAAATACATGTTAATAGAAGGATGAATGTCTTATTGAGTTTATTAATCAATAGAGGAATGTGAACCTCAATTACAATGATAGACTTAGTGAAGCTTTTGAATTAGAAATGTGTATTCGAAGAATGCTTTGGGGACTTCTTTATATTCTACGGGGTATCAAACTTAAGTCATTTGAGGAACTAGCCAAGCAGGCTCATGATATGGAGTTGAACATGTCCTCAAGCGGAAATGAAGGGTCACCTATTTATGAGCCTTACAAGGGAAAAGACAAAATGGAGGTGAAGAAAAGGGGAAGGTTTGCACCCAAGTCTGAATATAAAGAGGCGATGAATATTAATGTGTCACCTTTGAAAGTCGCCACAAAGCGAAGCATGAATCAAAGTGGGAGGACCACGACTTTTTAGAATAATGCTAGTAAAAACTGACTTTGAAATGCAGGTAAAAGAGTATCCATTCTTGGATGCAGATGTCCCAGCAATTTTTGAAGGGCTCCTGGCATGGAAACTCTTTGAGTTGCCTGAAAATCTTTGAAGGAGGATAGAGATCCGGCGATGAGTCCCTCATTTTCTTTGTTACAAGGAGACTCCATGGAAGATCATTTGATGAAGTACTTTTACATTGTTTGGGGGCACATGAATCTACTCAAGCCATACAAGAAACACATTTTGTAGTATGTGGAGCGCATCAATCTAGGCTTAAGCTTCATTTTCATATAAAAAGAATGGGATATGGTTGGCAAACAATGGTGAAATATTTGTTAGATAATGTTCATAAGTGTAAAGCTTGTCATTTCCACCCAAATTTTATACATCAACAAGCAGAAGTACTGCACCCAACCATTGCTTCATGGCTATCAAAGCTGGGGGTATAGATGTTGTTGGACCATTGCCTAAATCTTCTGGTGGACATTTATACATCCTAGCGGCAACTGGTTGCTTCTCAAAATGAGCAGAAGCTGTTTCTTAAAGAAATGAAGAAGGAGAATGTTGCCAATTTCATCCGAGTCAATATTATGCATCATTTTGGTATTTCTTGATATATATTGACGGACAATGACAAGCCATTTAATAACACGATCACAAAGATACATGATTTTTTTCGCTTCAAGCAACACAATTCCTTTATGTACTATGCTGGCGCTAATGGCTTTGTTGAAGCATTTAACAAGATGCTCTGCAACTTATTGAAAAAGTTGTTCCCAAGTCTAAGAGAGACTAGGATGAGAGAATGAGAGAAGCTCCTTGTGCATATAGGACTACGTATCGTACGCCAATGCAAACAACTCCTTATTCTTTTGTTTACGAAGTTGAAGCAGTTTATCTACTTGAGCGTCAAATTCCATAATTGCGGGTTGCTATTCAAGGAGGACTTACTGGTGAAGAAAATGCTTGGTTATGCCTTGAAGAATTAGAGGCTCTTGATAAAAAGAGACCAAAGGCTCAACAAAGTGTGGAATGCTATCAAGTTGTCTAGCTTGATCTTTTAATAAAAAGGTTTGTCTTAGGTGCTTTCAAATAGGTAACGAAATTCTCATTGTAAGAAGGCCCATTATTACTTCTCGTCGATATGGAAGCAAGTTCTCTGCTAAATGGGATGGACCATATGTTGTACAATAAGTATACTCAAATTGCATTTGCAAGCTGGTTAACTCAAAAGGATCGCACATTGGCTTTATTAGTGGAAAGTTCATAAAGAGATATTACCCTTGAAGAAAAGAGGCACGCTCCATAAGGGTACGAGCATAAACTGCATGTTACTCCTGGCTCAAGAGTAAAAATTGTGCATGGCACCCCAAGAAAGATCACTCTTTCAACACTATGTTATAACTTGATCCTCTGTATGTGGTACATAGGCATTTAGAGTTACATTCTAAGTTCAGTTGCATAAGTGTCAAAACCTGTATGTTCCCTGCTTCTTCGTCGAGGTTTGTAGGCACTTAGAGTTACATCCTAAGTTTTTAAGTTCAAAGAAAAGAAAAAGAGCATGCCATTGATTGAGCATCACAAATATTTCTTTAAAAGTGTCACGCAAGTTAGAGAGGCTCAAGCAAGGCAGAATTTGAGTTTACTTCAAGGAAATATCTGTACAAATCCGTAAAGCTTTTAGCGGTGATTTTTTGTACATGTTATAGTTCTAAGTAGGGGTGTCAATGGGACGGTTCGGCCGGTTATTTTCTAAAAATTATACCATCCGAACTTTTCGGGTATTTTATAATCTATAACCAAAATTAAATTTTTTAAACCATCCCAATCATGTCGGTTTCTCTTTGGTATCAATACGGTTCGGTTATTTTCGGGTTTTTTTATTTTTGAAGTATCACTTCAAAATAAACGATTTAAAAAATTTTTTTTTGTAAATATATTTTTCTCACTGAGGACATGACCCTAGATAGAAAGAAGTGGAGGTTGCGAATTAGAGTAGTAGGCTAATTGGTAGGGTTAGGTGGCTGCATGGCCTTGGGGTATAGTAGGGTTAGGTGGAGGACGTGTTGTGTTTTTCTCATTATCTGTCGTATGTGTGTTAGTTTTATCATATTTACATTCTGCCATGTGCTATTCATTATTAGTCATTCTTTCTGTTCCCTTCCATTTCCATCTTTTAATTTGAAACCTACTTAATTAAAGGCTAATTAAAGAGCAAAGACTCAAAATTATCCAATCACTAGGGGCCTAGGAACTAGGTTATATTTATATTTGAAAAATTTTATAAAATATATTTATATATAAATTTAACATGTTAATATATAAAATATATTTTATATACATGTAAAGTTCTTCGGTTCGGTTTGGGAATATTTCAGTTTTTTTTATAAACTAAAAAGACCATCCCAATTATTCGGGACGGTTATAGACTTACATAAAAGTCCGCGGTTTTATTGGGAAAATGATAAAAATTGGTTCGATATGGTTCGGTTCGATTGGTTTGGTCGGTTTTTCACATTCTTTTGACACCCCTTTTTGGGGGAACAAAAATATCATCATTTCAACCTTTCTACATTGAAATATGATTTTATTAGTGAAGCCTTGCAAATCTGAAAGGATGACTTCCTGACATGCCTATCTTTCCCTTCAACACGTCAAGATCACTTTTAAGATTTATCTAGAGCGATCCTGAAGGTTTTGAGCTATGAATTTGCTATACGTTTTAGATTTTGAAGTGTGGTTTTTGATAAATCAAATTTTGATGTTCTCACATCATGATATATTTCTTGTACTATCTTAATACAAAGTTAATGAACAATAACGTTTAGGAGAAGGCTGAAACTCAATAATATGACGTCAATGCATCAATATGATTTAATCTTGAAGCTAAAGCATAAAAGAAGTATTGAAAGAATGTACAATACAAAACAACAAAACGTTTCTTTGCTATTGATATTAATAAATGTCAACTAATCAATCAAAATGCTGGAAAAAAAGCAGAAAGTTTCCAAAAAATTCCTATAAGCTAATCTAAACAACAACAACAACAACAACAACATACCCAGTAAAATCCCACAAGTGGGGTCTGGGGAGGGTGGATGTACGCAGCCTTACCACTACCTAAATAGAGAGGCTGTTTCCTGGGAACCCTCGTCTCAAAACCCATCCGCAAGACGGCCGGACGTCTGACTGTAAATTGGACGGAATCTGATATTCGCCGGACACGTACAGTTCGTGTTAAATAAAGTAGAAGAAAGGGGGGAAATAAAGACTGCCCAAGACCAAGATGCCGACGGCAATCGACGACCCAAAACAGAGATGGCGAAGACGACGACTCAGAATATGGAACAACAGACTGCCCAGGCGCAGTCGAACGCGTCTTCGACGTCGGCGACAAAGGAACTGGCGGCGACGCCACAGACGACGACCAGATGACTACGGCGACGACGGAGAGAGACGATGACAACAAAGTCAGATACGATGACGATACAGAACGACAACGACCAAGACAGTGTCAGGGACAATGACAGAGACGATGATGACACAAACGACGCGGACAGGGACGACACAGTAATCGACGACGACGCAGACGGCGATGACGGCAAACGAGCAAACAGGACGACACAGTAACAAGCGATGACAGAGACGACGCAGAGACGAAGACGAAGACTACAGACGCAGATGACGAAGACGACAACGACGAGGACAGTGACGGAAGCCCCTGGGTCTCTGATCCGGCAAGGGCTCGTCAGAGATAGGCACGAGTTTTCCGGCCAGGAGTACGAACCCTTGCCGGAAAAGAGTCGTTAGCAGAGAGGAGCGTAGGTCGTTAGCAGAGAGGAGCGTTTTTTTGTTATACCAAATTAGCTAATCTAAACATAGCTTATAATTAGCTAATTCTTGAAGAGTGATCTCTAAGATCCTCTTCTCCTTTTCTACCTCATTCGTGGCATTTGCGGTGGCCAAGAAAACATCAGCACATTTGTTGTACTCCTGTTCAGCGGGGGTTTACCTTGTGCGCACCCAAAGGGTAGCGACTGCGAGTTATCCTTGTTATCAAAAAAAAGTTTTGACTCGACCCACTCGTTTGCTATCCATAATGATCACAATCCTTGGAAGGATATACTTTTGGCCAAATCGGTTAAATGCTAAGTTGCTCGGACTCAAGTGTGCGGGTGTTCGATTATGGTGCGGATTTGGAGGTTGGATCCTTCATGATCTAATTTTTAAGATTTGGGGATATGGATCCATGTATGGATACAGGTGCAAGGATTCGCCTGAAAATAATCAAAATATCTAAAAATAGAGTAATAAAATGTAAATTTTGAGATATTATGTGGAGAACTTCAAGAGAATCCTCGAAGGAGATCAAAGAAAAGGCGTGACATAAAATTTCTTATATAAAAGATATTTCATTTTCTTCAGTTTCACCTTAGCTTTTGTATTGATTACAAAAATCATTAAAAGCATCCAAACTTTCTCCATCGATATTGGTCAAAGTACCCGAAATCGGTTGACCAAATCGGACATGGATCCGACACTCACACCCACACCCACACCCACACCCATACCCATGTCGTGTTGATACCGGTGCAACGCCAAAAGTGAAGGGTCTGAGCAACTTAGGTTAAATGTATCTTCCTGGGATACTCTCCATCTCTCGAAAAAGTTACAAATGTTGTGATCTAACAACACATAAATATTCTCTCAGCAGTTCCAACCTTCTTCGAGACATATTTTTTCACCAAACACTACAAACAAAAATCTAATTCCACAACTTCTACCAGTCCCTATACTTCCCATACCAGAAGTTAGCGCCACCAAATCTAGTCCTCGTTTGGTCCCGACATCTTCATCTTCCTACCAACACCAATGATAATTCTCCTCGTGATACTGGTATAGTGTTAGGCTATTAGCTCCTGATGACTCATCTCCTGATCCCTGGTCGCCTGCTGCAGTCATCCTTCATCATCGAATGTAGCAACTCCACCCATTGCCACTTTCAAAGGTATTCACACTACTCCAAGGATCTGTTTGAAAAACCACCTGGTAATTGGAATTGGTGAAATTACTAGGGTAGTAATTACCGGCCTAGTAATTACACAACTGAATAATAACTAAGACTTATTTGTTTGCCACAATGCAATTACAATGTAATTACAAGCGTGCTGTTTGGTTGCACAAGTACAATTACAAAGTTATATTAAATTTAATTATCTAAAATTAAAAATTTTATATTAGACAAATAAATGTATTTATAAATTATATTAAATTAAATATTTACTATACATATTGTCTTTTGAAAATATATTAATTAGTAACCCATGTTCTTAACTAATATTACAAAAAAGTAATTTATATTTTTCAGATTAGTATATTTTATTTTAATTAAATTAATCATAAAAACTAGAAGTACAAGATTTATATGAACATCATAAATGTATGTTTAACAAAAATATTAAATATAGTAAAATTATGAAAATATTTGACAAAACGATAATATATCAAATCTAACTAAAAAATAAATGGCTGTCAGTATTACTAAAATAAATGAAACTAAAAATATACATAATTCTAAATTCAAAATAAAAAATTTGACGTTATACTCTTATGTCAAATTTCAAGATAACGTACAAAAGTATGATTTAGAAGAAAAAAATAAGTTTATAATTTCATTCAATAATGAATTCAACTTTAATTTAAAAAATTAGAATACTAATAAAATCATGCTAATGAAAAAAATACAATAAATAAATAAAAAAAGATAATATGAAAAATTGCATGGAATCACATGAAGCCCCACTTGTGGGATTCCACTGGGTATGTTGTTGTTGTTGCATGGAATCACATGAAGTAAAGATTGATAATGAGAAGGAAATGAAAAATAAATATTACAAAATACAATATATTTTAAAAATGTTAGAATGGTAAAAATAAAAGGAATTTAAAATAATGTAATAGAAAAATAAATTAAAATGAAAAAATAAAAATAGAAATGAAAGAAAGAAATTAAAAAACAATCAGTTTGTAATTACCATGCAATTACTAGCAATTCACAACCTCCCCATGTGAATTATAAAGTGTATTTACACCCTGCCAATTACACCCAATTACCTGCCAACCAACCAGGTGTACTTACACCCAATTACAATTACACCAAATCTAATGAACAAGGTAGCTGTGCAAACATGCCCTAAATCAACCTCCCATCTATAATTGCTTGAGTTATCATCGATTATCTCCATCATACTATACATTTGTATCCACTTTGTCTTTTGTTCCTATACCTAAAGATTGTTACAAAGCATTCATCCAGGGTGGATGGATGCCATGATAGAAGAAATGAATGCCTTGGAGGCTAATACATTTGGGCATTAGCGTAGTTATATGCGGGTAAATCCATGGTTGGATGTCGTTGTGTCTGTCCAGTCAAGTAGGTCTTTATGTCAAGATTGACTGAAGGCTCTGTTGGGAAAAATAATTATCATGCCCAGAATAATATTCAAGCTAAGTAGCAATTACAAGAGAGTAACGACACCAAGTATTACAGTGGAGTAAATGTCATATAATAGTATCGGCAACAGCTTGATGATGTCAAAAAATAACTCTTCTTTGTATTAAAACACACTATTTTATTTCATACAAATTACTACAATTTTACTCCCACACTATTTTTCTCACAAACTAAAAATAGTTTGTGGATTACTCTGTCTTCTTTCTATTACTCTCTCTATTTTGGTGTTTTTACAAATAAGCAAAAACTCCCATATTTATAGAATTTTTTTACCCTATTTATATCTTCAATGACATCATAACAAACTAATATTTCAAACCTTGGTAGGTTTGTAGGTGAGATTTGGTTTGACAAAGATGGTGTCAAACTTATACCTAACTTCTTAGACTTTCCCTTCCCTAACAGTTTTGACAAATCAAACTTCTAGGTAAACTAATTTAAAGTACTTTTGACATTGCTACAAACTTGTAGCAATTGATGACTTTGTTCCCACAAATCTCTTCCTTAATTTTGATTTTTCTTCTTTATTCCAAGGCTTGATCTTAATCTCTGAAAATCTTCAGACTTGAGAGGCTTTGTGAAGATATCCGCAATTTGATCGTGGGATTTCACATACTTGAGCTCTACCTCTTTCTTTGCAATGCATTCTCGAATAAAGTGACAGCTTGTGTCTATATGCTTGCTATGGTCATGATACATTGGATTCTTGGCAAGTGCTTGTTCAGATTTGTTGTCAACACAAATTATTGTGGCCTCAATTTGTGGCAAATTGCGTTTAGTTGTTCTTGATGTGGTCATCTTCGAAAAACTCCTCCTTGCATGTTTTCCAAGAAGACAAGCTTCACACAACTGATTGGGATGGTTGATTGACCTTCAATAATCTCCTCAACCAAATAGCATGACACATCGTTGATGTTGTGCCACATATTCAGCTTCACAAGTCGAGAGAGTAACAATGGACTGTTTCTTTGAACTCCATGAAATAGCAGTCACCCAAGAAAAAAATACAAAACCAGATGTACTTTTTCTATCGTTAATATCTCCCGCATAATCACTATCACAATATCCCACAAGGTTAAAAATCAGCAGAAGAAGAATAAAATAATCCAAGGTCAATCATACCTTTTAGGTAATGAAGAATTTTTCTAGCGACCTTCAAGTGAGTAGAGGTAAGAGCTTCCATGAAGTGACTTACTACTCCAACTGCAAAGAGTATCTGGTCTAGTACATGTCAAGTACCTTAGACTTCCCATGAGACTTTTGAACAGAGTGGAATCCACCTTTTCTCCCTCATCAAATTTTGACAATTTTATTCCACTTTCCATTGGGGTGTTCACAGAATTACAATTGAACATGTTGAACTTCTTCAAAATCTCTTTTGTATAACTTTCTTGAGATATGAAGATGCCTTCCTCCATTTGTTTCATTTCTAGAACCAAGTAATATGACATGAGTCCTATGTCCGTCATTTCAAACTCAAGGGACATAACTTTCTTGAAAGCTTCAAACAAAACTGGATTATTACCCGTCAGAATAAGATCAACATAAAGACAAACAAGCAGAATATCTCTGTTGGTATGGACTTTAATGTAAAGAGCATATTCATGAAGGCAACGAGTAAATCCATTATCTTGAAAGTACTTATCAATGCGACTATTCCACACACGTGGAGCTTGCTTAAATTCATATAAGGCTTTCTTCAACTCAACACCTTATCTTCATGATTTTTCACCACAAAGCCTAATGGTTGCTCACCATAGACTTCTTCGTCAAGATATCCATTCAGGAATGCTGATTTGACATCTAGTTGATGGATTTTCCACTTCATTTGAGCTGCTAAAGAGATTAGCAAACGAATTGTCTCCATCCTGGCAACAGGTGCATAGACTTCCTCATAGTCAGTGCCATGCTTTGGCTTGTAGCCTTTTGCCACAAGTCTTGCCTTGTATCTCTCCACCTCTCCATGGATACCCATTTGACTCTAATTGCTAGATGATTCTTGGGAAGAGTTGTTAACTGCCAAGTGTTGTTTTTCTCTATTGATTGGATTTCTTCCTCCATGGCTTTTCTCCACCTTTTGTCTGTAACAGCTTTATCAAAATTCATTGGTTCACTATCAACAAAGAGATAACACAAAAAATCAAAATTAGTAACTTCATCTGTGTTATCGTAGAATTTTTGGATGCTCCTTATCCTATCAGGCCTTTCATTTGAACTTTCTTGAGTGGTTGGAGATGCAACAATTGTTGGTGAAGGAGGTGGGGTTGCATCTTGTGTAGGTGTCATTATCTCCTGTTCTTCTTCATCTCCAAAGTATAGAAGAAAATCATATGTTCTTTCTTCATGAGCCTCCCAATTCCATGTTACTGCTTCATCAAATTCAACATCACGACTCACCGCCACCTTGTTATTATTTGGATTGTATAACTTGTAGCCTTTTGAGCTCTCATCATAGCCAACAAACATTTACTTGACACTTCGATCGTCAAGTTTAGCTCTCCCTTGATGTGAAACATGAGCATAGTCTATGCTTCCAAAGATTTTCAAGTGCTTGACACTTGGCTTTCTTCCACTCCATGCTTCTTGAGATGTTTGGTCTCTCACATTTCTTGTTGGAGATCTATTGCTCAAATAAACTGCACAAGAAACAGCCTCGACCCAAAATTCTTTTGGCATACTTTTAGCTTTCAACATACATCCATATTAAGAATTGTTCTATTATTTCTTTCTGCAACTCCATTTTGTTGGGGTGAGTAAGATATCGTTAAAGGGCGACGAATTCCATGAGATTGAAAAAAGTCATTAAATTCTTTTGAAGTGAATTGGCCTCCACTATCAGACCTTAGTGCTTTAATTTCACAACCCTTTCTTTTTCTACAAGTGCTTTAAAATTTTTAAAAGCAACAACAGTTTCAGATTTTTGCTTCAAGAAGTATTCCCAAGTCTTTCTACTGAAATCATTAATAAAGAGCAAGAAGTATTTACTTTTACCAAAAGAAAGTGGATCAATTGGTCTACATACATCCATGTGAACAAGTTGGAGTGGCTTAGTTGTTCTTGATGTGGTCATCTTCGAAAAACTCCTCCTTGCATGTTTTCCAAGAAGACAAGCTTCACACAACTGATTGGGATGGTTGATTGACGGAATTCCATAAACCATGTTCTTGTCTCCCATTGATTTAATTGCTTCAAAATTCAAGTGCCCAAATCACACGTGCCAACACCATGAGTCATGTTGCACATTAGCTTTCAAACATTTTGCGTCAATGATCTCAAGATTCAAAGGGAACAACCTATTCTTTGCCATATGCACTTTTAGCAATTAAGTTGTTACTTGAATCTCTATGCCAAAGATGCATATTTTTTCATATGAATAGCATATCCATTTTCAAGAAGTTGATCCAAACTCAAGATGTTACTTTTCAATTTTGTCACATAGTAAACCTCATTAATCAATTTATGACCACCATCTTTACAAAATATTAGAATCGTACGTATCCCTTCAATTTGGATTTTTGAGGTATCTCCAAAAGACATATTACCTTTTACCGTCTTCTTTATCTCCACAAACATGCCTTTGTGTCCACACATATGATTGCTTGCTCCATTATCAAGATACCATGAACTGCAATCATCTGTTTCTTCTTCTTTAAGTGCCATTAGCAATGTTGATTCATCTTCGTCTTTGTTGTTGTCAACAAGGTTAGCTTTCTCTTTAACATTACTACGACATTCCCAAGAATAATGTCCAAATTCATGACAGTTATAACACTCATTTTTAGATTTGTCATACCTCATTTCATTGGTACCTTGATAAGCTCCATGCCCGCTACCTCTTTGTTGTCCATGGCCACGTCCTCTGACTCTTATCCTCATTGTTATATTTGTTAATATAACTTCTTCCTCTTCCATGGCCTTCATGACCACCACAGCCTCGCCATTGTCCATTTCTTCTAGAACTTGTTTCACGTTCAAGATTTTTGAAGGATACCTGAGTCTTAAGAAGTTGTTTTAGTGGTTCTTCATTTCTCCTTTTCATTTTTTCTTCATGGGCTTGTAAAAAACCTTCCAATTGTTCTACAGTCATAGAATCTAAATCTTTAGATTCCTCAATAGCACACACCACATAATCAAATTTAGGTGTTAAAGAGCGAAGTATCTTTTCTACGACACACACATCATCTACTTCCTCTCCGTACCTCCTCAGTTGATTTATAATTGCCATCACTTTTGAACATAAATCCGAAATGGATTCGGATTCTTTCATTTTAAAACTTCAAAATCAGCCCTTAGAGTTTGAAGTTTTATCTTCTTTACATTATCAACTCCTTGGAGAGAATTTTGTAAAATCTCCCAAGCTTCTTTTGAGGTGGTTGCATCAGACACCTTCTCAAACATGCCATCATCTAAACACTGATGGATGAGAGTGAGGGCTTGTTGATCTTTCTTTCTTGTCTTTAACTAGATCCCCTTTTCATTTTGGGACAAAGTTTCTTCATTAACAGGTTTTGTATACGCTTTGTCTACAATGTCCTAAACATCTTGAGAGCCAAGAATGACTTTCATTCGTAGACACCATTTTTCATAATTTTCTCTTGTGAGATGGGGGTATTGAAAGGATAGTGGACTATTATTTGCTATGGCTCTGATACCACGTTGGGAAAAATAATAATCACGTCCAGAATAATATTCACGCTAAGTAGCAATTACAAGAGAGTAACGTCACCAAATATTACACTGGAGTACATGTGATATAATAGTATTGATGACAACTTGATAGAGTTAAAAAACAACTCTTCTTTGTATAAAAACACTCTTTTATTTCATACAAATTGCTACAATTTTACTCCCACGTTATTTTTCTCACAAACTAAGAATAGTTTGTGGATTACTCTCTCTTCTTTCTATTGCTCTCTATATTTTGGTGTTTTTACAAATGAGCAAAAACTCTCATATTTATAAATTTTTTTTTACCTCTATTTATGTCATCAATAACATCATAACAAACCAATATTTCAAACCTTGGTAGGTTTGTAAGTGAGATTTGGTTTGACAAAGATGGTGTCAAACTTATGCCTAACTTCTTAGACTTTCCCTTCCCTAACAATTTTGACAAATCAAACTTATAGGTAAACTAATTTAAAGTACTTTTGACATTGCTACAAACTTGTAGCAATTGATGACTTTTGTTCCCACAGGCTCACCTTGTCGAACGAAAGATATACACAGATTTATGACCTTGATTATGGTGAAACGTTCTCTCCATTTACCAAAATTGCATCTTTTCAACGACTCATCTCCTTAGAGCAATATGCCATTGAACACTTCATCAATTGGATATAAAAAAGTTCCTTTTTGCATGGAGAGCTATTCGGGGAGGTATATCCATGCAACTATCCTGATTCATTAATCAGGAGGAGTCACACTTGGAATGGTGTCTGAAGCAATCACTTTATAGATTAACACAATCTTCAAGAGCATGGTTTGGGAGATTTAGTTTGGTGATCCAATGATTTGAGATGACTCCTAGTGCAGCAGATGATTCTGTTTTCTATCGTCATAATGGTCTAGATAAATGTATGATAACCTAGTAGTCTATGTTGATGACATCGTCATAATATGTAAAGATCAGGATTGAATTCACAACCACAGCAACATATGTCTGACATTTTTCAGATGAATGATTTTGGAAACTTAAAAAGACTTCTGGGGATTGAAGTTGCACAATCCAATACCGGCATTGCAATCGTTCCAAGAAAGTATCATTTGGATATATTAGAGAAGACGAGCTTGACAGATTGTAAACTTGATGCTATGGATCAAAATGTAAAACTTGTTCCTGGACTGGGGGAGAATGTTAGAAGATTGTAGCAGATATCGAAGATTGGTGGAATTATCTCACAATCATGACTGGATATTTCATTTGCAGTAAGCGACGTCAATAAGTTTCCAAACTCCGTGTAAAGGTCATTGGGATGCAGATGTATCCTCAGATACATAAAAGGAGCTCCAACGCAAGGATATTACATGCAGATAAGGGTCACTTCGAGATTGTTTAATATTCTGATGCAAACTAGCCAAATTCTCCATCAGATAGACATTCTACTTTTAGATGTTGTCTCCTGATTGGAAGGGATTTGCTCTCTTGGAAAAGTAAGAAGAAAGATGTTGTTGCCTGATTAGTGCCGAAGTAGAATATTGAGGAGCATCGACTCTTGCTACTTGTGAGCTTATCTGGTTGAAACAACTTTCAAGGTTTTATTTTTTTCAAGAGGAAATGGTGAAGGGGCTCTTCAAGAATTAAGGTGTGTAGATGTCAAATAAATGAAGATAATATGTGACAATCAAGCTGCTCTTCACATTTCTACCAAATGCTATTTTTCATGAGAGGACAAAACATATAGAGGTGACATGCCATTCCATTAGACAGAAGATCGAGTTCAAATGCTTAGCTGCCAACTTTGTTAACTTGAATGATCAATTAGAAGATGTTTTCACTAAATTCCTTGGAGGACCTCAGATTGAATACATTTATAACTAACTTGGAGCTTATGATATGTATACTCCAGCTTGAGGATGACTGTTGAGATATTATATGATTTAATTAATTAGTATTGATTTGATTAGGATTCTGATTGTGTAATTGTTCACATACCAAAGTTTTACATACTGTAATTACTAAAAACCTCAACCAAGCTTGAGGGGGGATAATGAAGCTTCTATGTTTTTTCATTACACCTTCTCAGCAAAATATGCGTTATTACTAGAATGTACTAAGTATGTGGGATGCAATGCAACAAGAGAATCATACGTCTTTTCTTAGAATAATAAAAAGGTGTTCATGGTCTTTGCAGTATACTACAATCCAGCAACATCCGAAAATTGTTCGACTCTAATCTGAGAAGTGTGATTTGAATCATGTCAGGTCATCTCCTCCCACAAAGTGAATACCAAGAATCTAACAAAACTTAACTTTGACTTTGACCCCTTGCTGGTCCATGCCTGCTGTGCATCTGCTTAATGAAGATCAATAATCAACTGCTAATCTATATCTATATACACTGACGATCCTCCATTTCTATCGAGGACTCACACTCCATGCACCCAACCCTCTTTTCTGTGTATCTTATAGCGTTAAATACCCCTCAGTCATCCATGGTATTTGCAGGAGCCCGGTACTAAAATATTTCATCCTCACATTCCTCGGTCACTATCCCATGTAAACCCCACCTTTGAATATTGATTTTGTGGTGCTCCCTAACCTGTAGATTTAGCTTTGAAGGAGAACTGAGACCCTTAATGCATTCTTTCGTTTCCAGCTTTATGTCATCCTATAGCATCACACTTTCACGACATTTTCCTTAGTGGGACAACTGTATTGCTCAGTCAGTCCCCCTACAAGGATCTTACTATCGTATCGGTGACCTATATCTTCATATCTCGAAGGCAGATTGACCATGCTCCCATTCCCTAAATCCCACTTTTACCATGGCTTACGTGGGTCATTTGCTTTCTCTCTTACCCTCTCCTCCTTATCTCCCTCTACCCCCAACTCCCCTCCTCCGACATCAAGTTCCTCTAGGCCGATCCCAATTTCCTCCTTTCCGCTCCCATATCCCTTATTTATCTCCCTGCTATTCTTCTGAGTGTCCCCAAAAATGGTCCAACATCCTCTTCTCATTCGCCTCATTAGAGACCCTTATGAACTCCCAAAACCAAGGATTTTGTGCCCTACCCACTCCATTTCTTCTTCTTCTTCCTCTATGAATGGTTAGCTCCCTTCTACCAAAATACTGTTTCCTTCTCCGGTGCTGCTCCCTTTACCCCTACTTTGGCACAATTATCTTCATTTTGTTCATTTGTGGTAAATCCTAACAACGCAGAAACCTACTTCTGGGCTTCAAATCCCCTCGTTCACCCACACCCACCGTCCGAGCCCACTCACTTTCTTTTTCCTTGTGTAGAAGTATGAGATGCAAGAACCCTCGTTACTATAGATTCGATGTTTGATCATGGTTGAGAAAATCCATCTCATAAAAATCAGCCTTTCGACTACCCTTGCAAATTAAACCTGTGAAGGATCCCCCTTGATTCTGCAAACCAACCTCCATCTGTCCGAGGCCTGCAGGTCATTTTTCTCCTCATGAATGCATTTTTCTAAGAAGTGGTGTGTGTTATTTAGGCATATCTCTCCATGCAGAGCATTGTTAGGCTATCAGGGAAAACATATATCAGAGAGTTCTCCACGGTTACGACAATGTGAACTTCCATTTTGCTGTGTTTTATATCAATCATTAATTTCTACTGCTCAACTTCTTTGCATTCCTTGAAGCCAAATGCAATACACTGTGCATGCATGAGTTAGTTCATGAGCCATGCTTCATTACTATTTATTGATCTTTTTTATGTGCAGAAAATCTGAGTCTTCTCTCTGTGATTGTCCATCTTCTCAAGAACAACTTTAATAGATACCAAGAAGCTGCTTTGAGAAGTTTTGATTAATTGTTTCATCTTGGTTGTTATTTAAAGAGAAGCACAGGATTTTTATCGGCTTATTGCTCTATTTTCCTGTCTTTTGGATAAACTTTATACAACCTTCTGGTTCAATTTGTTTATCTTACTTTCCTTTTGTTTGTCTTACTTTCCTTTTGTGTTTTGTCTGTTTAAAAAAAAGAACGTCTCTTTCTTATTTGACGACTCTTTAATTTCGACATCTCACATGACACGTTTAAGACCTCAAGATTAAAAGACATTTTGGTACATTATAAATATCTTAAGTTTAAGTCCACAAACTAAGTCCACAAATTATTTTTAGTCGAATCCCCGCACCCATATCCATATATGAATCAGTATTCCTGAATCTAAAAATTTAGATTATAGAAGATCTGACCTCTAGATCTGCAATCATATTCGATACCCGCACCCGAGTCCGAGCAACTTAGCTGTGCTCAACAAACTAAGACAAATAAATTTTGAAATAGAGGGAGAGTAACTCGGAGTGAAGAATACATCTAGGCGACTTACTTTTTATATCATACCACCAGTTTGGTGCTATTTTCTTGCATCTAGCCGCAAAACTTTAATAGAAAAAAAATCATCTAGCTGTCAGAGAATAGTACCCTACTTCACATTGTAAAAATATGTGAATTGTGGGAACTAAAGTCATCAATTGCTACAAGTTTGTAGCAATGTCAAAAGTACATTAAATTAGTTTACCTATAAGTTTGATTTGTCAAAATTGTTAGGCAAGAGAAAGTCTAAGAAGTTAGGTATAAGTTTGACACTACCTTTGTCAAACCAAATCTCACCTGCAAACCTACCAAGGTTTGAAATATTGGTTTATTATGATGTCATTGATGACATAAATAGGGGTAAAAGTTTTCCTATAAAACTGGGAGTTTTTACTCATTTTGTAGTAACACACCAAAATAGAGAGAGCAATAGAAAGAAGAGAATCATCCACAAGCTATTCTTAGTTTGTGAGAAAAAATAGTGTGGGAGTAAAATTGTAGTAAGATGTGTGAAATAAAAGAGTGTTTGTTGTTATACAAAGAAGTCTTATTTTTGACATTATCAAGTTGTCATCAATACTATTATATCACATTTACTCCATTGTAATATTTGGTGTCGTGACTCTCTTGTAATTGCTACTTAGCGAGAATATTCTGGGCGTGATTATTATTTTTTCAAAAACGTGGTATTAGAGTCATGACAAATAATAACTCACTCTCCTTTTAGTACCCCCATCTCACAAGAGAAAATTATGAAAAATGGTGTCTACGAATGAAAGCCAGTCTTGGCTCTCAAGATGTTTGGGACATTGTAGACAAAGGGTATACAAAACTCGTTAATGAGGAAACTTTGTCCAAAAATGAAAAAGGAGGTTTTGTTAAAGACAAGAAAGAAAGATCAACAAGTCCTCACTCTCAGCCATCAGTGTTTAGATGATGGCATGGTTGAGAAGGTTGCTGATGCAACCATCTCAAAAGAAGCTTGGGAGATTTTACAAAATTCTCTCCAAGGAGTTGATAAAGTAAAGAAGATAAAACTTCAAACTCTAAGGGCTGATTTTGAAGTTTTAAAAATGAAATAATCTTAATCCATTTCGGATTTTTGTTCAAGAGTGATAGCAGTTGTGAGTCAACTAAGAAGGTACGGGGAGGAAGTAGATGATGTGCGTGTGGTAGAAAATATACTTCGCTCTTTAACACCTAAATTTGATTACGTGGTGTGTGCTATTGAGGAATCTAAAGATTTAGATTCTACGACAGTAGAGCAATTGGAAGGTTCTTTACAAGCCCATGAAGAAAAAATGAAAAAAAGAAAAGAAGAACCATTAGAACAACTTCTTAAGACTCAGGCATCCTTCAAAAATCCCGAAGGTGAAACAAGTTCCAGAAGAAATGGACAATGGCGAGACCGTGGTGGTCGTGGAGGCCGTGGAAGAGGAAGAAGTTATATTAACAAATATAACAATGAGGATAAGAGCCATCAATCATTTAGACGTCGTGGCGTGGACAACAAGCAGGCAGAGGGTGTAGAGCCTATCAAGGTACCAATGAGGTATGACAAATCTAAAATTGAGTGCTATAACTGTCATAAATTTGGACAATATTCTTGGGAATGCCATAATAATGTTGAAGAAAAAGCTAACCTTGTTGACAACAACAAAGACGAAGATGAATCAACATTGCTAATGGCACTTAAAGAAGAAGATATAGATGATTGCAGTTCATGGTATCTTGATAATGGAGCAAGCAATCATATGTGTGGACACAAAGACATGTTTGTGGAGATAAAGAAGGCGGCGAAAGGTAATGTATCTTTTGAAGATACCTCAAAAATCCAAATTGATGGAATAGGTACGATTTAAGAAGGTGAAAGGTAATGTGTCTTTTGGAGATACCTCAAAGATCCAAATTGAAGGAATAGGTACGATTCTAATATCCTATAAAGATGGTGGTCATAAATTGATTAATGAGGTTTACTATGTGCCAAAATTGAAAAGTAATATCTTGAGTTTGGGTTGACTTCTTGAAAAAGGATATGATACTCATATGAAAAATATGCATCTTTGGCTTAGAGAATCCAGTAACAACTTAACTGCTAAAGTGCATATGACAAAGAATAGGTTGTTCCCTTTGAATCTTAAGATCATTGATGCAAAATGTTTGAAAGCTAATGTGCAAGATGACTCATGGTGTTGGCACATGCGATTTGGGCACTTGAATTTTGAAGCACTCAAATCAATGGGAGATAAGAACATGGTTGATGAAATTCCGTCAATCAACCATTCCCAATCAGTTGTGTGAAGCTTGTCTTCTTGGAAAACATGCAAGGAGGAGTTTTCTAAGAAGACTACATCAAGAACAACTAAACCACTCCAACTTGTTCACGCGGATATATGTGGACCAATTGATCCTCCTTCTTTTGGTAAAAGTAAGTACTTCTTGCTCTTTATTGATGATTTCAGTAGAAAGACTTATGTATACTTCTTGAAGCAAAAATCTGAAACTTTTATTGCTTTTAAAAATTTTAAAGCACTTATAGAAAAAAGAAAATGGTTGTGAAATTAAAGCACTAAGCTTTGATAGAGGATGCGAATTCACTTCAAAAGAATTTAGTGCCTTTTGCCAATCTCATGGAATTCGTCGCCCTCTAACGGTACCTTACTCGCCCCAACAAAATGGAGTTGTAGAAAGAAAGAATAGAACAATTCTTAATATGACTAGATGTATGTTAAGCTAAAAGTATGCCAAAAGAATTTTGGGCTGAGGCTATTTCTTGTGTAGTTTATTTGAACAATAGATCTCCAGCAAGAAATGTGAGAGACCAAACACCTCTAGAAGTATGGAGTGGAAGAAAGCCAAGTGTCAATCACGTGAGAATCTTTGGAAGCATAGCCTATGCTCATGTTCCACATCAAGGGAGAGCTAAACTTGACGATCAAAGTGTCAAGTATGTGTTTGTGGGCTATGATGCGAGTTCAACACGCTACCACTTATACAATCCTAATAATAACAAGGTGGTGGTGAGTTGTGATGTTGAATTTGATGAAGCAACAACATGGAACAAGCAGCAGCATGGAATTGAGAGGCTCAAGAAAAAAGAACATATGATTTTCTTCCATACTTTGGAGATGAAGAAGAACAAGAGATCATGATACCTACACAAGATGCAACCCAACCTCCTTCACCAACATAGGATAAGGAGCATCCAAGAACTCTATGATAACACAGATGAAGTTACTAATTTTTATTCTTTGTGTTGTCTTTTTGCTGATAGTGAACCAATGAATTTTGGTGAAGTTGTTACAAACAAAAGGTGGAGACAGGCCATGGAGGAAGAAATCTAATCAATAGAGAAGAACACTTGGGAGTTAACAACTCTTCCCAAGAATCATCAAGTAATTGGAGTCAAATGGGTATACAAAGTGAAGAAAAATGCCCNTGGCAAGAGCCCCTTTGAGGTTGTCTATGGATCCAATCCAGTCACACCTCTGGAGCTCACACCATTACTTGTTGACAAGCAGTTTAGTGGCGATGTCGAGGAGTATGTTGAACACATCAAGCAAGTGCATTCCCAAGTCTGTATGCAGATCGAGAACTCAAACAGAAAGTATAAAAAGCGGGTAGACAGACACAGCAAGAGGGTGGTGTTTAAAGTGGGTGATCTAGTATGGATTCATCTCAGGAAGGCGCAATTCCCTACTGGCCGGCATGGCAAACTACACCCTCATGCCGATGGACCATTTCGAGTATTGGAAAAGATCAATGATAAAGCCTATAAGATTGATTTACCGGGTGAGTATAATGTATCGGCTACTTTTAGTGTGGCTGATTTATCCCCTTACATCACTGACAATGAGGGTGAGTCATCGAGGGAAGAGCTGCCAGATGATGAAGTGGTTGATTCGAGGATGAATCTTTTTTTGGTGGGGGAGAATGATGCAGAATGATGCGGACCAAAATGGATCATTTTGAACTGTTTTTGGGATAATTATTGCTATTTAGTAAGTTGAGGGTCTATTTTGTATATGACAAGACTTATACCCTATAGAAAGGGAATTTTGTAAATTTTGGGATTTTCGTATTCATTGTACAAAAAAAATTATTTCTGGAAAGGAAATAGAACACTGGAAGTTCACCAGTGAACTCCCAAATCTCCGATCGTCTTCCTTCCATTTCTGGCTTCTTCAGTCCCGTTTCGTCTTTCTTCAGTCCATTTTGACACTGTGGCTTGCATGGAGACAATTTATCTGCTGATCTCTTTAGCAGCTCAATTGAAGTGGAAAATCTATCAACTAGATGTCAAATCGGCATTCTTGAATGGTTATCTTGAAGAAGAAGCCTATGTTGAGCAACTATTAGGCTTTGTGGTCAAAAATCATGAAGATAAGGTGTTGAGGTTGAAGAAAGCCTTATATGGATTGAAGCAAGCTCCACGTGCATGGAATAGTCATATTGATAAGTACTTTCAAGACAATGGATTTACTCGTTGCCTTCATGAATATTCTCTTTACATTAAAGTCCATACTAACAGAGATATTTTGCTTGTTTGTCTTTATGTTGATGATCTTATTCTTATTCTTATGGGTAATAATCCAGTTTTGTTTGAAGCTTTCGAGAAAGCTGTGTCCCTTGCGTTTGAAATGATGGACATAGGACTCATGTCATATTACTTGGGTTTAGAAGTGAATCAAATGGAGGAAGGCATTTTTATGTCTCAAGAAAGCTATACAAAAGAGATTTTGAAGAAGTTCAATATGTTTAATTGTAACTCTGTGAACACCTTAATGGAAAGTGGAATAATATAATTGTCAAAGTTTGATGATGGAGAAAAGGTGGATTCTACTCTGTTCAAAAGTCTCGTGGGAAGTTTAAGGTACTTGACATGTACTATACCAGATATACTCTTTGCAGTTGGAGTAGTAAGTCGCTTTATGGAAGCTCCTACCTTTGCTCACTTGAAGGTCGCTAGAAGAATTTTTCATTACCTAAAATGTATGCTTGACCTTGGATTATTTTATTTTTCTTCTGATGATTTTAACCTTGTGGGATGTTGTGATAGTGATTATGTGGGAGATATTGATTATAGAAAAAGTACATCTGGTTTTGTATTTTTCTTGGGAGACACTGCTATTTCATGGAGTTCAAAGAAACAGTCCATTGTTACTATCTCGACTTGTGAAGCTGAATATGTGATAGCAACATCAAGTACATGTCATGCTATTTGGTTGAGGATATTGTTGAAGGAACTCAATTTGCCAGAAATTGAGGCCACAATAGTTTGTGTTGACAACAAATCTGCACAAGCACTTGCAAAGAATCCAGTGTATCATGAACGAAGCTAGCATATAGACACAAGCTATCATTTTATTCAAGAATGCATTGCAAAGAAAGAGGTAGAGTTCAAGTATGTGAAATCTCACGATCAAGTTGTAGATTTCTTCACAAAACCTCTCAAGTTTGAAGATTTTCGGAGATTGAGATCAAGCCTTGGAATATAGAAGAAAAATCAAAATTAAGGGAGAGATTTGTGGGAACTAAAGTCATCAATTGCTATAAGTTTGCAGCAATGTCAGAAGTACTTTAAATTAGTTTACCGATAAGTTTGCTTTGTCAAAATTGTTAGGCAACGGAAAGTCTAAGAAGTTAGGTATAAGTTTGACACCATTTTTGTCAAACCAAATCTCACCTACAGACCTACCAAGGTTTGAAATATTGGTTTGTTATGATGTCATTGATGACATAAATAGGGGTAGAATTTTTTCCTATAAATATGGGAGTTTTTGCTCATTTGTAGAAACACACCAAAATAGAGAGAGCAATAAAAACAAGAGAGTCATCCCCAAGCTATTCTTAGTTTGTGAGAAAAAATAGTGTGGGAGTAAAATTGTAGTAATGTGTGTGAAATAAAAGACTGTTTGTTGACATTATCAAGTTGTCATCAATACTATTATATCAAAGAAGACTTATTTTTGACATTATCAAGTTGTCATCAATACTATTATATCACATTTAGAGTGTTTGTTGTTTTGCAAAGAAAGTTATTTTTGACACTATCAAGTTGTCATCAATGCTATTATATCACATTTACTCCATTGTAATATTTGGTGTCGTGACTCTCTTGTAATAGCTATTAAGCGAGAATATTGATTATTATTTTTCCCAACATTAACGAGATGAGTCTGCTTACTGGTTCCTCTACCTATTGGCTCTACCCCAGAATTCTGTGATTGAACAATCTCTGGGCATTTCCGCAATGATACATGCTTCTGTGCTATAGACTAATTTTATGCTTGATGTTACCTTGGAAAAATTCGTTCCAAGTGCCTTTAATTATACCACCAAACTGTTAAAGCACAAAGTTAATATACAAAAAGTAGCAGCTGGCCTAGAAGTCTTCTGTAATTTTGTGTACTAGGCAATTCCTCCTTTATCAGTGAAGTTGTTAGGATAGACAAATTTGGAAGTACGTTTGTTAGAGAAACCTTGGATATACTAGGATTAATTACATAGTGTCCGTGACCACCCTGTATTCTGTTATGATGATGCCTACTGATAAATATTTCATGTCTTCTCAGCAAAAAGAAGTCACTTTAATTGCATGGTTTTTTAGTAGAAGCCCGGTTTGGCGCTAGTACTTGATAATCAACCCAGGCTATAGAATTATCAGCTCAAACGAGAAACTCTCTGGTGCTTGTGGCCTGTTACACTTGTATTTCAGGCAAAAGCATGCTGTACAACTTGAGTCAGTTTTGTATAGTGTTTAACTTTAGTTGTATGAAGACATCTTATTTTATTTGTGTGGCCCTTGCTACTTTATCCCATCTTGGCTGATGAAACTAATCAGAGATTAAGACCAATTAGATCAATTGCCTGATGATACCATATGTTGCTAGGCCTGATGTTTGGTTAGCTTCAAATTGACACATTCCATTAGTGTCAGATATTACTGGACCTTGCTGAGGCTCTTGTTATCTGTGATTTCTGCTTGAATGGATGTAGTGTTTAGTGCTCCTTCTTACGCTGCAGATGAGGCTGCTGTGGTCTTATATCAAGCTGGAGCCATATCAATCATCAATTCCACTCCCGAGTCTGCTGAGGATGCTGAAGTTGGGAAATACAAGTCAAATTTGCTGAGTAGATTTCAAAATTTATCATATAATGTTAAGTCTTGAGGTTACTATAATCAGGTCTGAGTAGGGGTGTGCATCGGTCGGTTTGATTCGATTTTTTACATTATCGGTTCAGTTTATTGGTTTTCGATTTTTAAATATGCTAAACCAATAAGAAATCAATAAAATAATTTTTATCAATTTTTGGTTTATCGGTTTTAAGTCCTTAACGATTTGGTTTTCGGTTTACCCGATACGAATGATAATGAGAATTTGCATTAATAAAAATCAAAAAGAGTACGAAGACTATGTTTACAAACATGCAAAAGCTATAATTAGTTAATTAGAAACTAAAATACTAATGCAGATAACTAATCAGTACTTAAAGATTAAAATATGTAAAGTATTGTTATAGTATCCTATTACTATTAAATTACTAATATTTAATATTTATGATAGAGTAAAATAGTAAATTATTATAATCTTATTGGGTTATCGGTTTACCCAATAACTTCAACCCTATAAAGCCCCCTGACTAGGAAACCACTTAGCCCTACTAACCAATTATCCTACTATTCTAATTTGCGACCTCCACTTCTTCCTATCTAGGGTCATGTCCTCAGTGAGACTAAGTTTCGCCATATCATG
>DF362524.1:1374-24424 GCA_000787875.1 Solanum virginianum | reverse complement strand
GTCCGCGTCAAGCCCTGGGCGTGGACCAGTACAATTTTTCCTTATTTTTCTAGTTTTTCCCAAGAGCATTTAGGTAATAACCTAATGCCTATATATATGGGAATACTTCAATTTTCCACTATTTTCAAGCTTAACATTCTCAAAACCCTCCCCAAATCCTCTCAATTCATCATTAAATCCTCCATTTAATCTCAAGAATATCAAGAACTTGCTTTTGAATTTCAAGAACCTAACTCAAGCCTTAAGTCTTCCTCCAATTTTCTTCAAGAAACTCCAATATTTAGGGATTTCAAAGTTAAATTTCTTATGGGTATTCTCTATTATTACTCCTACGCATGAAATATATTTGTAATTTGTTGAACATTAGATTATTGATGCATGAGCCTCTATCAAGAAATAAGCTTATATTATGTTTATGATGCTAACACTTGTATGTTATGATATCTTGAAAGTCTTGGAAAGATTATGGATTTTTGAATGATTTTCATGACTCCTATTTTGAGGGTTTTACTACAATATTGGTAGTTTGATTTACATAACTTTAAAATGATTTGATAAAACTCTTTCTTGCCTTATACTCTTAAATTGCCTAATTTTGAGCAAGTGTTATAGCCACCATGTTTGACTAAATTTACATGACAAGGAGTCTTAATGTTGATGATAGACTATTACATGATTTGCAAGACAAGTATTTCTATGGTTATTATGGGTTCCTAAGCATATATTAAACTCATGAAAAGTTTTTATGATCTATAAGTGAATTGTTGATCTCTTATTTTATGTTTTATTCTCATTGTGAAGTCTACTGGAAGGGGTAATGACCTAAGCTGTATTCCTCACCCTCTAGTACAAGGCAATTATCTACATGAAGAGGTTAAGACCTAAGCTATATTCGTCACCCTTATGTACGATTTGGTACTATGCACTATCTAGTACTTACATGAAGGGGTTATGACCTACGCTATATTTCTTACCCTCATGTACTATCCAATACCTACTAGAAGGGGTTATGACCTAAGCTATATTCCTCACCCTCTAGTATAAGGTATTTGGATGAGCTACTTATGCCACTTTATTGTGTTAAACAAGTTATGCAAGTATGATTATTTTTTATGCATGTTTTAACCTAAGCATTGATTATACATGTCATATTGAGCTCATGTCTAACGATTATGATTATGCATCTTGATTATTATGACTTATGAGTTTTGTTGCATTGAACTCTGCATACTAAGTACATTCCAAGCACTAACGCATACTTTATGCTTACATGATCTCACCATGTAGGGACTAGATCTCCTATTGATTCTCTTCCTCCACGTGGCTAGTCAGACCGTTTGGAGTACTCTTGGGTGAGTTCTCAATTCCAGGGGCAACATCTATCTTATTTTCATGCTAATGCAAATAGTTATCTAATTTTGGATACTTATTTTGAGGGTGAGCCCGGGAGATGTCTTGGCCCCACTCCATTAGTAGTAGAGGCGTCGTTGGATAATGTGTTGGTTATGTATCATTGAGATTGACTCCTATTATGACTACGCTTTATGAAAGGCTTCCCTTAGTACCATTTTCCTTTTGAGTTAATTGTCATTTGTTGATGTTTATTATGTTTTGCGCAACTAAGGATGTGTAAATAATATGGTAAGAGGCTTGTTTGAGATCCCTTCGGGTTCCCCATTCGCCGAGTCACATCTAGGCCCAAGGCTTGGGTTGTGATAAGCTTGGTATCAGAGCACTAAGTTATTAATGATCCTAAAAAATCCAACACACCACGCCGAGTAGAGTCTTGTTCATGGTTGTGAATCGCGCCATAATTATGTATATGAGGCTATGAGGTATTTTAGGAAATGGTTCACTTCGTCATAATCTATGTTATGCTTTAGGTTTAAAATATAGGGTTTCTTTCCCTAATGAACGCTCTTTTTCTCTTTTAGATCATGCCACTACCAAGAGAAAGACCGTGGAGGGCTCGCTCACCTGAGGAGGTTCCGGCTCATCTGGCTCCACAAGAAGGAGGGGATGCACATGTTGAATTTCAGAATGCCATTACCATATTGGCCCATGCCGTGACTACTCAATTGAACTAAGGGGCCCAAGCTCCTCATGCTTCTACTCCGACTTCAAGAGTGAGGGACTTTGCAAGGATGAACCCTCTAGAATTTCATGGTTCGAAAATGGAAGAGGATTCCCTAGAGTTTATTTATGAGGTATATAAGGTGCTTGCTATTATGGGGGTGAGTTCGAAAGCGAAGGCAAAACTTGCATCCTACCAACTCAAGGGAGTTGCACAAATTTGGTTTGTTCAATGGATGCTAGAGAGGGGGAACAATGATCTCATCCCATGGGAGAAATTCAAGGCCTCCTTCCTCAATCAATTCTTTCTTATTGAAATGAGAGAGGCAAAGATGATAAAATTCATGAATCTTAAATAAGGCTCTATGAGTGTGTGGAAGTATGCCCTCAAATTTAACAAGCTCTCAAAGTATGCTCCTCACTTGGTTGCCAATCCAAGGGCAAGAATGAACAAGTTTGTGTCGGGGATATCCGACTTGGTGAATGAAGAATGCTGCACTGCTATGCTTATAAGTGACATGGAATTGTCTCGACTCATGACCTATGCCAAACAACTTGAAGGGGAGAAACTTAGGAAGAGAAAAAGTGGGGAGTCTAAGAGGGCTTGGTTTGATGGTGGTTTTCAAGGTGCCAAGGGTGGCCGTTTCCAACAAGGTCACAAATTTCAAGGTCAAGGGTCTTCTAATGCTCCAAAAAAAGGTTTACTAATGATGGGGTGCCTAACCTAAGGTTCCAAGGTGGCAATAGTGGGGTACACTTTCCAAGGTGCCCACAATGTGGAAGGAATCATAATGGCAAGTTCTTGAGGAATTCGAATGCTTGCTATGGGTGTGGAAGGGTAGGCCACAAGATTGTTGATTTTCACTATGCTCAAACCAAAGGAAAGGATGGTCATCCTCAAGGATAAGGTGTTCATGTTGATCAAAGGGACCAAGGTTGCCGACAAAAGGGTACTCCACGTCACAATCGGTTTTATGCTCTTTAAGGGAGGCAAGGAATGGATGAGGTGCCTGATGTTATTACCAGTATGTTAAAGGTTAATTAATATGTGTATGCTTTATTAGATTTGGGTGCCACTCTTTCTTTCATTACTACTTTTGTTGCCAATAAGCTTCATGCTTATCCTGAATTGTTGTGTGAAACCTATGAGGTATCTACACCCATTGGTGAGTCTATTATTTCTAGAAGAGTCTTTAGGGGTTATCTCGTGTCTTTATTGTATAAAGTCTTACCTTGTGATTTTGTTGAACTTGACATGGTGACATTTGACATTATTCTTGGGATGGATTGGTTACATGCATATCATGCTTCCATTGATTATAGAACTCGTAAGATTAAGTTTCAAATTCCTAATGAACCTGTCTTTGAGAGGGAAACTCGTAATTTGGTAGTTAAGGGTAGGTTCATTTCTTGTCTTAAGGCCCGAAAACTAATTTCCAAGGGTTGTATTTACCATTTTGTAAGCGTTAGGAATGTTGAGTCTAAAGTCTTTCCCATGGAGTCTGTTCCGGTGGTCAATGAGTTTCTTGATATTTTTCTCAGTGAGCTTCCTAATGTTCCTCCAGAAAAAAAAATAGACTTTGGCATAAACCTCCTTCCCGATATGTAACCTATTTCTATTCCCCCTACTATATGGTCCCAGCGGAGTTAACGACCAATTGAAGGATTTATTAGAGAAGGATTTCATAAGGGCTAGCAAGTCACGTTGGGGTGCACTAGTGTTGTTTGTAAGAAATAAAGATGGTTCACTTAGAATGTGCATCGACTATCGGTAATTCAATAAGGTCACTATAAAAAACAAGCATACCCTACCAAAGATAGATGACCTATTTGATCAACTACAAGGGGCTAGTCATTTCTCTAAGATTGATCTTCGGTCTGGATACGACTAAGTGAGGGTGAGAGAGTGTGATACTCCCAAGATGACTTTTCAGACTAGGTATGGACACTTTGAATTTGTGGTGATGTCATTTGGTTTAACTAATGCACCAACAATATTTATGTATCTCATGAATAGGGTCTTTAAACCCTACCTTGACATATTTGTGGTGGTCTTCATAGATGACATATTGATTTATTCCCAAAGTGAAGAAGAGCATGTGAATCATTTGAGGGTGGTATTGCAAATTCTGAGAGAGAAGAAGTTATTTGCTAAATTTGATAAATATGAATTTTGGTTAAAAGAGGTTGCATTCCTAGGGCGTATGGTATCGGATGATGGAGTTAAGGTAGACCTTAAGAAGGCAGAAGTGATAAAAATTTGGCCTAGGTCCTTGAATCCAATGATATTAGGAGTTTCTTCGGCTTAGCGGGGTACTACCGGAGTTTCGTGAATGGTTTCTCTTCAATTGCTTCCCCTTTGACAAAATTAACACAAAGAAAAGCAAAATTTGTTTGGATCGATGAATGTGAAAGAAGTTTTCAAACTTTCAAAGATAATCTTATCTCCGCTCCTATTTTGACTTTATCGGAAGGACTAAAGGGTTTGTAGTTTATTGTGATCTTCAAGGATTGGTTTGGGGTGTGTATTGATACAAAATGGTAAGTTAATAGCATATGCTTCCTAGCAACTAAAGGTACATGAGTATAATTATCCCAACTATGATTTTGAATTAGCGACCGTGGTATTTGCTTTGAAATATGGTGTCATTATTCGTATGGGGTTCATGCAGATGTATTCATCAATCACAGGAGTCTCCAATATGTGTTCACACAAAGGGATCTTAATTTGAGACAAAGAAGATTGTTAGAACTCCTTAAGGATTATGACATAAGTGTGCACTATCATCCCGACAAAGCTAATATTGTGGCTGATGCTCTAAGTAGAGTATCCATGGGAAGTCTAGCACATATTGATAATGGCAATAAGGAGATGGCTAGAGAAGTCTATCGGTTAGCTAGGTTGGGAGTGAGGTTGAATGAAGTTGAGAATAGGGGTGTGGTGGTTATTGATGGCTCAAAATCTTCTTTGATTGAAGAGGTCAAATCCAAGAAAGACCTTGGCCCTGCCTTACTAGAATTGAAAGCTTTGGTGAATAATGGTAAGGTAGAGATTTTCTCCCAAGGGGGAAATGGTGTCCTTAGGTACCAAGGTAGGCTATGTGTGCCTAATATTGATGGCTTGAGGGAGTCGATTTTGAAAGGGGCACATAATTCGTCCTACTCTATTCACTCCGGTTCCATAAAATGTATAGAGACTTGAGAGAGGTATATTGGTGGGGTAATATGAAAAGGGATATTACCAAGTTTGTAGCCGGTTGTCACAACTGCCAACAAGTCAAAGCCAAACATCAAAGGCCGAATGGCCTAGCCTAAGACATAGAAATTCTCACTTGGAATTGGGAATAGATCAACATGGACTTTGTGATTGGTTTACCAAAGACTAGAAAGTGCTTTGATTCTATTTGGGTTATCATTGGTAGGATGACAAAGTGGGCTCACTTTCTACTGGTTAAAATAACTTATGGTACCGAGGATTATGCCAAGCTATATATTCGTGAGTTGGTTAAATTGCATGGGGTGCTATTATCTATTATTCGGATCATAGGGATCAATCCACTTCACATTTTAAAAGATCTTCCAAAAGAGGTCTTGGTACAAAACTCAAGCTTAGCATGACTTTTCATCCTCAAACAGATGGTGCAGCCAAAAGGATAATTCAAACTCTTGAGGATATGCTTAGGGCTTGTGTTTTGGAGTTCAAGGGTAGTTGGGATAAACATCTTCCACTCATTGGGTTATCTTACAATAATAACTACTAATCTAGTATTGTCATGGCTCCATTTGAAGCCTTATATGGTAGCCGTTGTAGATCCTCGGTTGGATGGTTTGATATGGGGGAGATGGCCTTGTTGGGCCCAGATTTAGTTATGGAAGCTTTGGAGAAGGTGAGATGATAAGAGAGAGATTGAAGATGGCTCAAAGTAGGCAAAAGTCCTACTCTTATGTGAGAAGGAGAGACTTTGAGTTTAATGTTGATGATTGGGTGTATTTGAAGGTCTCAAACCATGAAAGACATGGTCTGGTTTGGCAAGAATGGAAAATTGAGCCAAGGTTTGAGGGACCCTATAGAATTTTGAGAGGAATTGGTAAGGTTGACTATGAATTGGAGTTGCCTACGAATATGAGTATGGTTCATCTGATCTTCTATGTGTCTATGTTGAGGAAGTGTGTTGGTGATCCAAGTACTATTATACCCTTAGAAGTTGTGGGTGTTTTGGAGGATAACTTGACCTATGAAGAGGTCCTGGTGGAAATATTGGATAGGCAAATGAAAAGGTTAAGAAACAAGGATGTGGCATCTGTCAAAGTCCTTTGGAGGAATCATCAAGTTGAAGGTGACATTCGGGATGCCAAAGCGGACATAAAGAAGTGATATCCGTACCTCTTTCACTTTATTCAAGCTGAAGGTAACAATTTAAGTCCTATATATAATTTCAAGTCTTAAGTTTCAGCCCTCATGTCATTTTTGCATGCATATATGTTCATGGTGACAAGTTTTGGTGATTTTTGATGTATATGTTTGAAACATTTTGGAAATAATGTTTAAGTGCATTTATTGCATTCATATCAGGCTGAAACTTTCCTAGTTTCTCACTTACATATATTTCTTTGACATTTTGGGACGAATGTTCCTAAGGGGGAGATAGTGTAACACCCCTAATGTGGTTCGAAAATGCCCTATAGTGTAATTTTTGAATATCTTAAATTCGTGTATAGTTTCAAAAATCTTACTTCATATTCTTGTTCAGGGGGTAAATTTGTGTAGGAAATGGGTGACCTTCGATTTTTGGATGACCCGTAGCAAAAAATAAGTTTTTGCTATGGGAGCCAAAGTAGTGACGATCCGCTTTGCGCCTTGGGCGCGGACCAATACAATTTTTCCCTTAATTTTCCTGTTTCACTCAAAGGAATTTGGATAATAACCCAATGCCTATATATACGGGAATATGTCAATTTCTACCATTTCCAAGCCCTAGAACTTTCAAAACCCTCCCAAAATCCTCGCAATTCATCATCAAATCCTCCATTCAGTCTCAAGAATCTCAAAAACTTTCTTTGGATTTCAATAACCTAACTTAAGCCTCAAGTCAATTTTCTTCAAGAAACTCCAATGTTTAGGTGTGTGAGTCTTCATCCATGGGTCCTTTCACCCATGGAGCCCAACTCTCCCCTTTTTTTTTTTTTGAAATTTCATGATTTCAAAGTTAGATTTCTTATGGGTATTCTCTATTATTACTCATATGCATGAAATTTGAAATTTGTTGAATATTAGATTATTGATGCATGAGCCTCTACTAAGAAATGAGCTTATATTATATTTATGATGCTAAAGCTTGTATGTTATGATATCTTGAAAGTCTTGGAAAGATTATGGATTTTTGAATGATTTTCATGACACCTATTACGAGGGTTTTACTACAGTGTTGGTGAGTTGATTTGCATAACTTTAAAATGATTTGATTCTGCTATTTCTTTCCCTATACTCTTAAATTGCATGATTTTGAGCAAGTGTTCGTATACCCACCATGTTTGACTAAATTTACATGACAAGGAGTCTTAATATTGATGAAAGACTATTTATTACATGATTTGCATGACAAGTATTTATATAGTGATTATGGGCTCCCAAGCATGTATTAAGCTTATGAACAGTTTCTATGATCTACAAGTGAATTATTGAGCTCTTATTCTATATTTTATTCTCATGTGAATTGTGAAGCCTACTAAAAGGGGTTATGACCTAAGCTGTATTCCTCACCCTTTAGTAAAAGGAAATTATCTACATGAAGGGATTATGATCTAAGCTATATTTGTCACCCTCATGTACGATTTGATACTATGCACTATCTAGTGCTTACATGAAGGGGTTATAACCTAAGCTATATCCCTCACCCTCATGTACTATCCAATACCTGCTAGAAGGACTTATGACCTAAGCTATATTCCTCACCCTCTAGGATAAGTTATTTGGATGAGCTACTTATGCTATTTTATTGTGTTAAACAAGTTATGCAAGTATGATTATTTTCACGCATGTTTTAACCTAAGTATTGATTATACATGTCATATTGAGCTTATGTCTAATGATCATGATTATGCATCTTGATTATTATGACTTATGATTCTTGTTGCATTGCACCTCATATACTTAGTACATTCCAAGACTAACATATACTTTATGCCTACTGATCTCACCACGTAGGGACCAGAACTCCTACTGATCCTCCTCCTCCACGTGGCTTGTTAGACCATTTGAAATAGCCTTGGGTGAGTCCTTAATTTCGGGGGCAACATCTATCTTATTTTTATGCTAATTCTGAGACTTGTCTAATTTTGGATACTTACTTTGAGGGTGAGCGCGGGAGATGTCTTGGCCCCGGCTCCATTCGTAGTAGAGGCATCGTTGGATAATATGCTGGTTATGTATTATTGAGCTTGACTCCTATTATGACTACGCTTTATGAAAGCCTCCCCTAGTTCCATTTCCCTTTTGAATTAATTGTCACATGTTGATGTTTATTATGTTCTCCGCAGCCAAAGATGTGTAAATGATATGCTAAGAGACTTGTTTGGGGTCCCTTCGGGTCCTCCATTCATCGTGTCACATCTAGCCCTAGGCTTAGGTCGTGACATATTTGTTGCTCTAATATGCTTCCATAAAACCAAAGATGTGCTTTGTATGCTTAAGAGGCTTGTTTGGGATCCCTTCGTGTTCCTATTTGTCATGTCACTTCTAAGTCCTTGGCTTTGGGCATGACAAAGCTTGGTATTAGTGTATAGGTTTGTAAATGGTCCTAAAAAATCCAACACATAATGTGAGTAGAGTCTTGTTCATGGTTGTGAAGCACGCCACAACTATGAATGAGAGGCTAGGAGGCATTTTAGGAAATAGTTTACTTCTTCATGCTCTACTTCGTGCTTTCCATTTGACATAAGGTTTTCTATCTCTAATGAGCGGTATTTTTTCTTTTTTAGATTATTCCATTGAGACGAAAGGCATAAAGAGCTCCCACCTGCAAGGGTGAACTGGCCTCGCATACCCCATAAGTTCCCCAAGTGGAAGGAAAAGGAGTCACCCATGCCGAGTACCAGAATGTGGTCAACCTTTTGGCAAGGGCTGTGGCCAATCAAGTAGTTCAAGCTCCTCATGCTTCTACACCAATCTCAAGGGTAAGGGATTTCACAAGGATGAATCCCTCGGAATTCCATGGCTCAAAGGTAGAGGAAGACCCCTAAGAATTAATTAATGAAGTGTATAAAGTTTTGGCTATCATGGGGGTAAGTGCAGAGGAGAAAGCGAGACTCGCGACCTACCATCTCAAGGGCCTTGCTTATATATGGGACAATTAATGGAATATGGAGAGGGTGGATGATGATCTTGTTCCATGGGAGTAACTCCAAGTTACTTTCCTTGATCGCTTCTTCCTAATTGAACTAAGGAAAGAAAAGTTGACGGAGTTCATGAATCTTAGGCAAGGTTCTATGAGTGTGTGGGAGTATTCCCTTAAGTTCAACAACCTCTCCAAGTTTGCTCCTCACTTAGTTGCCGACCCTCGGGCAAGGATACACAAGTTTGTGTCGGGTGTATCTGACTTGATCAATGAAGAGTGCCACATCGCCATGCTCATTGGGGATATGGATATATCATGACTTATGACATACACTGAATAACTTGAGGGGGTGAAACTTAGAAAGATAAGTATGGAGGAGTCCAGGAGGGCTCGACTTGATGGCGGATTCCAAGGTGCTAAAGGTGGTCATTTCCAACAATGCCACAAATTCCAAGGCCAAGGGACCTCCAATGCCCAAGACCAAAGTTTTGTAAATGATAAGGTCCCCGACGCAAAGGCTCAAGGTGGAAATGGTTGAATGACTCATCCTAAGTGCCCAAAATATAGAAGGAATCATAGTGGCACATATTGTAGAAATACGAGTGCTTGCTTCGGTTATGGAAAAATGGGTCAGAAGATTGCAGAGTGTCCAAACAAGAGCAGGGATGGCCATCCTCAAGGGAAAGGTGCCCATGGTGATCAAAGGGCACAAGGTGGTCAACAAGGTGGTGCTCTGCGATATAACCGATTCTAGACTCTTCAAGGGAGTCAAGGGATTAATGAGGCTCCCGATGTTGTTACCAGTATGTTAAAGATCCATACTCTTGATGAATGTACTTTATTGGATCTGGGTGCTACTCTTTCTTTTATTACTCTATTTATTGTTAACCGACTTCATGTGTGTCTCGAATTGGTATGTGAACCTTTGAGGTGTCTACCCCCATCGGTAAGTCTGTTCTTGCTAAAAGAGTCTACATGGGTTGTACAGTGTCTATATTGCATAAAGTTTTTCCTTGTGATCTTGTTGAACTCGATATGGTAGATTTTGACATCATTCTTGGGATGAATTAGTTACTTGCATATCATGCAACTATTGATTGTAGGGCTCATAAGGTTAGATTCCAAATCCCTAATGAACCCATCCTTGAATGAGAGGGTCGTGATTTGGTGGTCAGGGTATGTTCATCTTTTATCTTAAGGCTCAAAAGTTGATTTCCAAAGGCTATGTCTATCATCTTGTGCGAGTTAGGGATGTCAAGTCTAGGGTCCCCCTATTGAGTTGGTCCTATTCGTCAATGAGTTTCTTGATGTCTTCCCCGTTGAACTTCTCGGTGTCTCTCTTGAAAGAGAGATAGATTTTAGTATCTATCTTCTCCCCGACACTCAACCCATTTCCATCCCTCCCTATTGAATGGCTCTGACAGAGTTAAAAGAATAATTAAAAGTTTTGTTGGAAAAAGGGTTCATAAGGCCTAGTAAGTCACCTTGGGGTGTACTAGTACTGTTTGTAAGAAAGAAGGATGGTTCACTTAGAAATATGCATCGACTACCGACAACTTAATAAGGTTACCATAAAGAACAAGTATCCATTTCTAAGGATAGATGACCTATTTGATCAATTACAATGGGCAAGTCACTACCTTCAGTCCGATTATCATAAATTAAGGGTAAGGGAGTGTGATATTCCCAAAATGGCTTTCTTAACAAGGTATGTACATTTTGAGTTTGTGGTGATGTAGTTCGGCCTAACTAATGCTCCTACAATATTTATGGATCTCATAAATAGGGTCTTTAAACCCTACCTTGATATGTTTGTTGTGGTATTTATTGATGACGTTTTGATTTACTCTCGGAATGAAGAGGAGCATGCAAAACATTTGAGGGTGGTGTTGGAAACATTGAGGGAAGAAAAACTCTTTGCCTAATTTGACAAATGTGAGCTTTGGTTGAAGAAAGTTTCTTTTCTAGGTCATGTGGTGTTAGGTGACAAGATTAAGGTAGATCCAAAAAAGACGGAGGTAATAAGAAATTGGCCTAGGCCTTTGAATCTGACGGACATTAGGAGCTTTTTGGGTTTGGCTGGTTACTACAAAGGGTTTGTGAATGGTTTCTCCTCTATTGCTTCTCCCTTGATAAAATTGACCCAAAAGAAGGTAAAATTTGTATGTACTGATGAGTATGAAAGAAGTTTCTAAACCTTGAAGGACAAGCTTATGTCCGTTCCTATTTTAGCTCTACCGGAAGGGTTGGAGGGATTCATGGTGTATTGTGATGCTTCAATAATCGAATTAGGGTGTATGTTGATGCAAAATGGCAAGGTCATCGCCTATACTTCTAGGCAACTAAAGGTACATGAGCATAATTACCTTACCCCTGATCTTGAATTAGCGACAGTGGTATTTGCCTTGAAGATATGACGTCACTTGTTCACCGAGAGAGTCTCCAATATGTGTTCACCTAAAAAGACTTAAATTCGATGCAAAGAAGGTGGCAAGAGTTCCTTAAAGATTATGACATGAGTGTGTATTACCATCAAGCAAGGCTAATGTTGTGGTAGATGCCCTAAGTCGGGCGTCCCTGGATAGTGTGACTCACTTTTAGGATAACAAGAAGGAATTGGCGAGACAGGTCTATCAGTTGGCTAGGTTGGGAGTTAGATTGAACGAGGCCAAAAATGGTGGTGCAGTGGTAATTAATGGTTCCAAGTCCTCCCTGATGAAAAGTTAAATCCAAATAAGACCTTAACCCCCCTTTCATGGAGTTGAAGTTATTGGAGAAAAATGGTAAGGTAGAGGTTTTCTCCCAAGGTGGAGATGATATTCTTCGGTACCAAGGTAGGTTATGTGTGCCCAATGTCGATGAATTGAGAGAGTTGATTTTGAAAGAAGCCCATAATTCCTCCTATTCTATTCACCCCGGTTCTACCAAGATGTATAAAGATTTGAGAGAAATTTATTGGTAAGGTGGTATGAAGAGAGACATTACCAAATTTGTAGCTGGTTGCCATACTTGTCAACAAGTCAAGGCCGAGCATCAAAGGTTGAGTAGTTTGGCCTAAGACATAGAAATTCCTACTTGGAAGTGGGAAGAGATTAATATGGATTTTATAATTGGGTTGCCAAAGACTAAAAGACATTTTGATTCCATTTGGGTTATTATTGAAAGGATGATGAAGTCGGCTCACTTCCTGCCAGTTAAGGCAACCTATAGTGATGAAGATTATTCCATGTTATATATTCATGAGTTGGTGAGATTGCATAGGGTCCATTGGCCATCATTTCAGACCACAATGCTCAATTTGCATCGTACTTTTGGAGGTCTTTCCAAAAGGGGCTTGGCACTAAAGTCAAGCTTAGCATGATTTTTGATTCATAAGTGAATGGTCAAGTTGAGAGAACCAGCCAAACTATTGAGGATATGCGTAGGGCTTGGGTCTTGGAGTTTAAGGGTAGTTGGGATGAGCACCTCTCGCTCATCGCGTTTGCTTATAACAATTGTTATTACTCTAGTATTGGGATGACTCCTATTGAGGCTCTTTATTGGAGGCGTTGTAGATTCCTGGTTGGTTGGTTTGAAGTGGGAGAAATGGTTTTGTTGGGTCCAGATCTGGTTATAGAGGCGTTGGAGAAGGTAAAGGTAATAAGGGAGAGATTGAAGGCGGCTCAAAGTTGGCAAAGGTCCTATGCCGACACTAGAAGAAGAGATCTTGAGTTCAAAGTTGATGATTGGGTTTATTTAAAGGTTTCGCCAATAAAGGTATGGTTTGCTTTGGCAAGAAGAGGAAATTATGCCCTAGGTACATAGGGCCTTATGAGATCTAGAGACGTGTTGATAAGGTTGCGTATGAATTAGAGTTGCCTATGGAAATGAGTATGGTTGATCCGGTTCTTCATGTCTCCTGTTGAGAAAATGTATTGGGAATGCTAGTTCCATTGTGCCCATAGAAATGGTAAATGTTGAATAGAACTTGACTTATGAGGAAGTCTTGGTAGAAATATTGGATAGGCAAGTCAAAAGGTTGAGAAACAAGGATGTACCCTCCGTCAAAGTCCTTTGGAGGAACCAACAGGTAGAAAGTGAAACTTGGGAAGCCGAAGCTGATATGAAGAAATGATATCCCTATCTCTTCCATTCTAATCAAGGTTGAGGTACTACGAACTTTTCTATGTTAGAGCCTCCTTTCCTTGCAAGCCATTCTCATGTTATTTATGCATGGTTGTGTGATTTTTGAGGTTGCATTGTAAATGCTATTTGAGACATGGTCTAATGATTTTAATGGTGCATGTGTTGCATTTTTTGGTCTATGGTTCATTTGGCATATGGTGCATGTATTCCATTTTTTAGAGCTTGTCTGAACACATTTGGGATAAATGTTCTCAAGGGGGAGATATTGTAAGACCCCACCTATGAGGAGGGGAGATATTGTAAGACCCCACCTATGAGGAGTATGAAGAATGCATGTAAATAAGCTTTGAAACTTTTTGGACTGTCAGCTTCTTCGAGGGGGTTTTACGAGCCATAAACCATTGCACGGCCCATAAGTTGATTCACATAACCAGGGTAGACTTGGTAAAATTGGGAACTTTCTGGGATTAAATCTACAGCTCATTAAAAGACTTATAACATCTTCTATGAGTCATAGATCGTGTTGTGGAATGTAATCAGAGAAGGGTCTTTGAAATTCTAAAAACTCTATCAGACGAAACCCCAATCTATAGCCCATAGAATGGACTATGGCCTATAAATGGGGTTCATAGTCCTATCCATCCAGATTATAAAAGGGGTAATTTTGTCATTTCTCAATATTCTATGCCAATACTAGGTCATTTTTACCTCCAAAGGACCTTTTATCAACCCTCCTAGCCCTAATCCCTCTCATTCCTCCTCATTTAAAAGATACCCTAAGTCCCAGAACCTCTCAAAATACTCCCATGTCTTCATGTTTTCAAGAAGAAGTAAACAAGCTAGGGTTTTAGTTTCTTCACTTCCAAATCGAAAATTTCTCTTTATTAAGTTGACAAGGTATGTGGGTTTTGATTGTGGAGAGCTTTCCTCCATAAGCTCAATAATTCTTCTTCCCTTTGTGATACATGATGATTTTATGAACTCATTCTTATGATGATATTATGAAGTGTTTTATGATGGTCATCCTAGTAAATTATCATGTCATGCAATATCATATGAAAACTATGATTTTTATGTGATGGTTTGATGGTGCCCTAATAAAGTTTTCTCATGTTAATGGGTGGATTATTTTGAATAATGTTCAAGGGTTTTATTATACTTCTCTCATGGTATTTGATTATAAATTACATGATTTCAAGTTTGTGTACATGTACCCACCATGAATTGATTTAAAGATGCATACAAAGTTCTTAAGTTATGAATGCCTTGTGGCAAGATATGCATAATAAGCAAGTCGAGACTAACACGTATGCTATGAGTTCACGAGTATGATATGAATGACAAGTATTATGTAAAACCCTAATTTTGATGTTACAAATTATGATTAATAAGCTACTCCAAGAATGACACTAAGATATTTTGAGACTATATATGCCATAACTATAACTATGTTTCAAGTATTCTGTGGGATTGTGACCTAGCACCGAGAGGACCTTGGTAGTCTCCTATGGTCCCATAACTATGTGCCACCATAGGTTTTGATAGTAATTTCCTACATGTGCTTGTATGTACTAAAAAGGCAATGCCATAAAGTATAGATATTTGTCGAACCTATTGAAAATGCTATGCTATAAGGTAAAGATAAAACTTGAAATCCACCAAAAAGGTTATGTCGTAAGGTGGTAGTACTTTCCAAAACAACCATGTTGTAAGGATAGCTTGAGGTCTACTTTGGAAAAGTAGACTGCTCCTTGTCCGATGTGGAGTTAACATTAGTATTCCAAGTAGTAACTCACTTGGTCTTATATGTCGGTTATGGTCCCTTCCCACTATGTATATGATGTCATGTCATATGATGATTCTTCATGTATGTCCCTTTAGGCAATTGCCTCTCATGACATATTGAGACTATGTTATTATTTATAATGCCACATCTTGATCACTTATGATTTATGTTCTTTGATGCATTTGCACCCTGCATACTTAGTACATTACAAGTACTAACACATACTTTTTTCCTACATGATCTAACTATGTAGGAACCGGAGTTCCTTACCATTCTCTTTCTCTACGTGGCTAGATGTTCTGGTTGAAGATGGTTGGGTGAGTCCTCCACACCTAGGGACAAAATTCTAGTTACGTTCATACCTTGTTTAGACTCATTTACTTTTGGATACTATCTATTGAGGGTAAGTTCGGAAGATGTCTTAGCCCCCGTCCTATTCATAATTAGAGGTGTTGTTGGATATTGTGATGGTATGTATGAATGAGCTTGACTCTTTATGTTTTTTTTTGTTATGAAGGCATCCCTTGGTCCCACACTTCCCTTTTGTGTTAAATGCTTGATGATGGTGATGATATGGAAGTCCTGAGTCCCTAATTTCCCCCATAACGTAGGTCATACTTACCTGCCCCTTCGAAATTATTTGCTATGTGATTCACAGATATTTGTTTTCCTACAATATCCCCATAGCGTGAGTCCAAAGTCCTGTTTCCCTTAGAAATTATGTGCTATATGTTTGTCACTCTTTTGTGCTTCTACAAAACCAAGGATACATATTATATTCTTAAGAGATTGGTTTGGGATCCCTTCGGGTTCCCATTCGTCATGTCACGTCTAAGCCCTTAACGTAGGGCGTCACATATTATATCATCTTAGAATTGATTATAGTCTCATAATTCAAAACATCATGTATAGGAGTAGCTCATTTCATACTAAGGGCCTAGGTCACCTTACGAATTCCTGAATCTCCCCCTCGGGATCCTAAGTCAACCTCAAGGTCCTAAATCCCATACTAGGTTCCTAGATCGCCTTTCAAAATCCAAAATCTCCTTGTCAGGACCCTAGGTGAACCTCAAGGTCCTAAATACCCTATTCATAATCATAAGCTTGTTTAATAACCTTTTATATGCATGGTCATATGATTACAGATAGAAGTAAAGCATGGGTTAATGTTCAACACGTTGAAATCATTATATATGAGTGAGAATATGCATAATCATTAAATTGAATGTCATTTGAATCATAATTAAAGTTACCTATGTATGGTTTCCATAGTCAACATAGTCTAATTGAAGAAATCTCATGTAAATCATGTAATTCAAGTGAATTAGAAGTAATTCACGCATATTTCAATGTATAGACATATATACCATAACAATATTATTTAAGATCAAAGTCATGAAACGCTAATTTAGTCATACTTGAAAATAGATGAAATGGTGAGAAACTAGGTTAGGCGTCATGAAATGCTAATTTAGTCACACTTGAAAATAGATGAAATGGTGAGAAATTAGGTTGGGAACCATAGGTGAAAGGTATCCACGGATGAATCTCACATATATTAATGATAATTGAAAAACTAAGGATGAATGTGAGTTCAAATTTGATGGTTCTTCAACGAAATATACCCTTGAGCTTGAGAGTAGACTTGATAGTGATTTGGAACAGTGATTTTAAGTCTCAAGTGTTTGAGGAGTGATTCAAAGACTTTCGATAGGTTAGGATAGAACCAAAAGGGTATTTTAGTCTAAAAATGTCTAAAAGTAGTTTAGAAATTAGGGAAAAGACTTAAATAAACTTATGAAAACACACTTGAAAATTGGATGGGTATCAGTGGTGGGTGCCTTGAGTTAAAATAGTGGGCAACCTATGGAGGGTGCACTCTATGAGACCATCCATGAGCCGTGGTATGCACAATGAGGCATGGAGGATTTTGTGGTGGAACCCCTCCTTGGTAGCCCCAAAATATTTTCTAAGTATGCCTTCTATTACCTCCTTCACGGATAATGGTGTGCACCTTCTGTTCGTGAAGGGTACCTTGAAGTGTACCCTGGGCGAAATCTTTCTAGAAAATACATTTTTAAGCCTTAGTTCCATCTTTCAAAGTATGAATCCTTATAGAATTAGCCTAGTATGTTAACTCAATTGAATATTAGAAGCTTTTTGGGTTTAGTTGGGTATTATAGAAAATTCGTTGAGAGGTTCTCATCTATTGCTTCACCATTAACGAGTTGACTTAAAAGAAGACAAAGTTTTAATGGTCAGATCAATGTAAGAAATGTTTTCCAACCTTTGAAGGATTGACTTACTTTGGCCCATATCTTGACATTTCCAGAAGATTTGAATGGGTTTGTAGTTTATTGTGATGCTGCCTGTGCTGGTTTGAGTTTTGTCTTAATATAAATGGTAAGATAACAACTTATGCTTCTAGGCAATTGAAGGTACATGGAGGAAATTATCCAACTCATGATCTTGAGTTAATGGTAGTTTTCTTTGCATTAAAAATATGGAATCACTACTTTTATAGGGGATATGTTGATGTGTTCACCGATCATAAGTTTTTGCAACATGTGTTTAGCCAAAGTTACCAAATCTAAGTCAAAGAAGATGGCTTGAACTCCTTAAGGATTATGACATGAGTATGTTATATAATCTGGGTAAGACAAATGTTATAGCAAACTTACTTAGTATTATATCTATGAGGGTGTGTGTAACACCTCCCACACGACTCAGAAATGTTAGTAATTCTTAAATTTCTTAAAATCTGTGCGTGATTTCAAAAATCAACTTTGTATTCTTTTTTAAGGAGCAAAATTGTGTAGGAAAAGCATAGTCTTTGATTTATAAGTCACTCTTATTGAATAATAATTTTTTGGGGTGATTCAGGTCTTATCTAGTAGGGTATGCAACCAATCCGCGTCGCGAACTTGGTCTGCCTTTGTACAAAAGTGGCCTATACTCATTCTTAGGATAAAATAAGGAAAAATTAAACTTCGTGTAAAAATAAATTGTGCGGGAGCAAGTGCGCGTCACACCCTTTGTTTACCGTGGTATAAAATTTTCCAAACTTTTTTTGTTTCACCTGAGGGAAATTGGGTAATAATCCAACACCTATATAGATAGAAATCCCTTGTCGTTCCATCATTTATAGCCCCAAATCTCACATAAACACTCCAAAAGTCCTCTCTAATTCTCACCAATTCCCTCATATAAATTCAAGACTTTCAAGAACTCTCTTTGGATTTCAAGAATCCAAGTGAAACCCCAAGTCCTTCTCAAGTTTTCTTTTAAGGAATTTAAAGTTTAAGGTAAGTGGATCTTCCATCCATGTGTCCTTCCACCCATTGAGTTCCAAAAATATTTTCCTCAAATTTCTTATTTTCGATGACTAATTCTTTATGGGTAACTTCTATTATCACTCTATTGCATGAAGTATATTAGAAATTGTAAGGACCCAGCTTTGTATGACCTTAATGGAACTTGGAAATTGGTTCCAGAAAGTTTTTGACCAAGGCGACACCTTATGGGCACCTCCTCAGGCTTTGTAGCTCACCACGCGTCGTGTGGAGGAGCCTTGAGATATCCCTTTGCCTTTGTTTGGCCTTAACTTTAGAGGTGAAGACTAAGGTTCACACAACATAGACCCCACACAGTCTGTATGGCTCTTTATGGGCCGTGTGGTGCTTGTGTGATGTAACCTTGGCCTTGAAAACCATATTTTGGCCAAGAAACTTCACACATGAACCTCATATGGTCCGTATAACCCTTGACGGTCTGTGTGACCCTCCGTATGGGTGTTGGTGTGAAAATTTTCTAAGCATGAAATCACTATCTCGAAACTTTGCCAGTAAAGATTTTTCTAAGTATGGCACCATGAAAGGGGAACACGGTCCGTGTACCTAAGTATGGACCGTGAGACCTCCATACGGGACTCCTGACAATATTTTCTTATCCGTTTTATTAGTGGCATTCTTGTAATTTTGGATACTCCTAAGGGTCTTTCGTGACTTTCTATGCTATCTTATGACATTCAAATGACATATACTCATTTTCTCTCATTCAAACTCATTCAACACTTAGAATTTATTCAAGCCCTCTCTTAAGAACTCCCCTAAAGTTAACCTTGGAGGATTGTCTTGAAGATTAAGGAAAGACTCTAACTAAGGTATGTGGGATTGATTCGTGGTCCCTTTCAACCATGAAGACCCAAACTCTTTTATTTTGATTTTCATGAAATTTAGCTTACTTTAAATATGAGTTTTTAAGATTATTGTTTATTTCATTAAATTGAGATATAGACTATACTTTATTGTCGATCATAAAGTGATTTAATCCCTAATATGGTGACTTGGATTGAGGTTGTGAAGATTTGAATGTGCATACCCCTTTTAAAGCTTGATTTAAGCATGAATAATTTGAATTGTGATTTAAAATGTGAATTTACTTATGGATTTAATTAAATTTCATATTGTATTATTTATTTAAGTTTGAATCTCTATTTTCTATGTTATTTCTCTCATCATTCATGACATATGCATACATGAACTATAGTTTTCATTAAGTTTATGACGCGGGCTAAGTTCCAATTATGATGATGTCTATGTTTTTCAAAGAAAGTATGGGTATGATAAGAATGTGATCACATAATGTCTATGATATAACTCTTTTGAGAAATTATAGGTGTTTACACTACTACGATTAAGGAGCACCGAATGAGGTTGGAGGCAGGGAGGGCTATCCCCAAGGGTCCTTACTCCTTTTTCATATCCATGTGCTTAAAGGAGCTACTATTATGCATGAAAGTATGACATAAAGTTTTATTTGGCTTTTTAGCCCAAGTATGAATTATTATGAAGTATGTTTGGCCTAAAGTATGCATGTAAATGATTTCAATGACTTATTCCTCTTTTACAAACACGTATATGTATATGTATTCTTGCGGGATGATGACTTAGCACCGATGGGATTGGAGGCAGGGAGGGATAACCCTAAGGGTCCTTATTCCTTTCTCTTGAACTATGTGCCTAACATATGTCATGTTTATGCCCCTTTATGGATGATGAATTTTCATACCTTTGACAAGTAGCTCACCTCTTTATCCATTGTGGGGAAGAACACGGAGTTCCAAGTTATAGCTCACTTAGTCTTATGTCGGTTAAGATCTCATCCCCTTATATACACAGTATTTTGACATTCATGCATCATGCATTTCATGGAATATTGATATAATAATCTTTTGGTTAAATGCTTCTTTCTATACATGTGCCCTTGTCATCTAACATTGGATACATATTTAATAAGTTTATATGCATTGTATGTAAGAATACTTAGTACATTCAAATATACTAACACATACTTTTTCCTACATGATCTAACCATGTAAGGGCCAGAGACTACATTCATCCACTGTTTGACGGCTAGTCAAATTTGAGAAAGTTGTTGTGGTGAGCCCTATCTTCCAAGGACAAGCCACCATCTATCTACCTTATGTTGCTCCTATTTATGCTATCTACTTCTAGGGTGTGTCCGGGACATGTCTTGGTCCCCGTCCTATCTTATGACTAGAGGCATTGTTGGACATCTTTTAGACTCTTGTACGGATATATGCTATATCTGGTATTCGGAGATTATGATTATTACTATCTATTGGATATGGTTATTATGAATTAATTATGAGTACTATGATATGGATTTATGGAATATCCTAAGTCCCACTTTGCCCTCATAGAGTGAGTCATCCTTGCCCGCCTCTTAATTCCATGATATAAACATAATCACAATTACATGTTTTATTGAATAACTTTTAGATTTAACTCATTATAAAATAATATTATAATATGTTAACATATTTAGAACCTCCACCTATATTTAATAAAATACTTACAAAAACATACAAATCAATATATGCTTAGTTCAATATCTAATTTTGTCAATAATAATTTTGAAAGTGATTTTATTTATTTATTTGTTATATTAATTAAAATCATAAATGTGTTTACATATGAATTTAAATTATATATTTTCTTATTCAATAACTATTAAAATTTCAGTTAATGACCTTTCATATAGTGTAAAATCTTTATATTTTATCAATTCAAAAAAAAGTTACATCGAAAGGAGGACAAAATATTTCGTCATATTAGTCTTCTTGTTTATGCATTAAAATTGAGGATATTTTATTTTTTTAGCAAATAATATGTTAAATAAATATGAAACAATTCAAGAAGTTAACAGTTTAAATAAATTACATTAAGAATTTTAACATTTTATTAATCTTACAACAACAATAACATACCCAGTGAAGTTCCACAAATGGGGTCTGGGGAGGGTAGAATGTACGCAGACCTTACCACTATCTCATAGAAGTAGAGAGGCTGTTTCCTGGGAACTATCATCTCAAAACCCATAAGCAGAAATAATTAGATATGACAAAAAGGAAAGGGAAGAGAACAGAAAGAGCGACTAATAATGAATGACACATGGCAGTATGTACAGATGATAAACTAACACATATACGACAGATAATGAGAACACATGATTAAAAAAACACATCCTCCACCTAACCCTACTATATCCCAAGGTCATGCATCCACCTAACCATACCAATTAGCCTACTACTCTAATTCGCGACCTCCACTTCTTTCTATCTAGGGTCATGTCCTCGGTGAGATCAAGTTCCGCCATATCGTGTTTGATCACCTCCCCCAGTACTTCTTCGGTCTACCTCTACCCCTCCGTGTAGCTCCTAAGACCAACCTCACATCCATCTCAACATTCTCATCTCTGCAACATGCATCTTCTGGATATGTACATTTTTGATTGGCCAATATTTCACCCTATACAACAAAGATGGTCTAATCACATGATTAAACATAAATAAGTTTTCAATAAATAAAATCTTTTAAAACTTTGAGCCAACACATTTAACTTATAAGGAAAATATTCTTTCTTAGTATGTTTTCACACATGACCGTGAAGTTAAGTAAATAATAGATATTTGTTACAATTTTCTTGTCTATGAATTTTAAGAATAATAAAAATAAATCATCTATATTTACAATATATATGTCCAATATTTTAACGACGTATGCAAAATGAAATCTCAAATGGTGAAGTAGTAAGGGCAACAGATATAAACGGCTACAAAGAAAACACCTTTAAGTAAACAAACCATCAATATCTATATCTATATTATATTAATAGAAGAGGATGTAGCCTCCTCATTAAGCCACATGTCATTATATTAATCTATCATTTGTTAGTATGTTAATTAACTAAAATTTAAATCTGTCATTATATCAAATTTGTGATTTAATTTGTATTTTTAATAAAAATGCAAATCGATAACTTGAAAGTCTTAAAGATTCAAAAGTGAGAGTGTAGTGAAAAATTTCAAATGACCTGCTATATAATTGAATCATCCTAAAAAAATTAAATGAAAATTTTTAGTTGGTTGCATTTTTTTTTTAAATTTTAAAAATACAATCATTAAAAGTTTGAGGTTAATAATGAGTATTCCAGATAAAACGTATTTATTTTTGAAAATATTTTTTTTTAGTTTTAAAAAATGATCTATGTTAAAAAAGGAAAAAAAATCTAATTAAGTTATAAAGTGGAGTTTTTTTTTTTTTGTGGAGAACGTGAAAGTGGGAATAAGAGAGTTATAATTGGTGTTGGTAACTTTCCAATTTAAAATAGAATAACAAATATCTTATTAGAAAAAAGAGGGGGGGGG
>DF362525.1:12381-53102 GCA_000787875.1 Solanum virginianum | reverse complement strand
ATCTCCACCTTACACTTGAAAATTTTCTAAACATCAAATTCCTTTACTTGTGAATACCAAAGAATTATTTAGTACTTAATCTTGTAAGTGTACACTTGTACATATAACATGTCCATACTTATATTCACCAATCCTTAACAAAGATTCCAATTAAAGTTTCAAATTCTCCATAAGCACACTTAATTGTCAATCACCTCAAAAATGACTCTAAGGATTTGAATTGATCACCATGGTACCAAAACGCAAAAGTACAGGCTCTAACAATTTTTTAGTCGTTAAAGACAAATTTTAATCCAACATTAAAGAGGAGATAATATTTGATCGTTACACAGCATAACTTTCATCATTAAAAATATAGTAGTTTGTGTAAAAATATGTTTTCATTAATTTGAGTGCAAATAGATTTGACCAAATCATGTTATAAGTATAACAAGTGGCATTTTGTTAATCATTTCATCATCTTGATAAGAATTCTCAATCTTTTATAATTTTGCTTATTTCATAAAAAAAAGTTTAATAAAAAAATTATTAATGTATTATTTTTTAATAACTCTATCCATCATTCTTATTATAGTCAATTATATAAAATTTTGAAAAATTATAAACGCTTTTAGTTATAATTTTTTTGGCACAATTTTTTTAACTTAAATATTTTCTTGATATAGTTTTTGTATATGTTTTTATTTTGAGAGACAATTTATTCATCTTTACTTGAATATTGTAAAAGCATTTAGTTACAATCTTTTTGGCAAAATTTTTTTTAACTTAAATATTTTCTTCATATAGTTTCTGTATATGTTTTTACTTTGAGAGACAATTTATTCATCTTTAGTTGACCTTTTTAAAGATGCAAGATGAAGTAGGTCAAAACAAAAAATTCTCATGAAATAAAAAATAATAATAATAATAATAATAATAATATTAAATATATAATTATGAGCTTATGAGATTATTTAAGGTAGAAAAGTTATATATGTTTTTACTTTGAGAGACAATTTATTCATCTTTAGTTGACCTTTTTAAAGATGCAAGATGAAGTAGGTCAAAATAAAAAATTTTAATGAAATAAAAAATAAAAATAACAATATTAAATATATAATTATGAGCTTATGAGATTAATTAAAGGTAGAATAGATATATAAATTTTGAAGTAAGTAATTTTCTCAAGAGGATAGATGTTTCTCCACTTGCAAAGTACCTCGATCAATAGACTTAAGAATCAGTATTCAGTAATAATGTTTCTTTTAATAAAAAATATATATTCTGTCGACTTTTTTTTCATTATTGGTTGTGATAGGTGTATATAAAGAAAAAACATTCGTTTGAGTTAGACAAGTATAAAGTAAAATTTTACAAACAGAAAACTTAAAAAGTTTTACATGACATATAATCAACTACTAATTAATTAAAAATCATAATTTTTTTTATTATTTAAAATTTAAGATGATATAATTGATTTGCATCTCATAATATAAATGATATTTAATTATTCATAGTAGGTGAAAACCATTAGTATAGAAAGAGAAACTAAAAGAAGTTGAGGGTTTTATCCATGAAGCAATGTGCAAAAAGTCAATAACGTAGGGAGCAAAATACAAAACAAACAACTTTATGTCTATAACTAGAAAGCCCAACTTACTTTTTATTTGGTTGTGAGAACTTAAATAAATTTTATATTAAGAAAATAGATATTAAGAGTGTTATTAATAACCTAATATGAAATTTTTATGCTTGTCTTTTGACAGATCATGCAGTTTGAAGAACTCATCCTCAGAGAAAGTATAAAGAAGTATAAGCAACGAAAAATGTTGAAGCACAGGAATAATGCATTTCATATTTTAGAAATTATTTAAAGATATTGTAGTTTTTTCTTTTACTAGGAATTAAAAAAATATAATATCATACAATTTGTATATCTATATTTTTGTAATGTTATGCAATATCATTCTTTATAGTTAACTATGAACTTTTTTATGAATATAATCAATTTTTATGATTTCATATGTGCACGTATTTGTGTGTGTGTATGCACTTTTGTTGATTTGATTTGTGGTTATAATTAAGGTTTTAATAACTAGAATTTAAGGGGAGCCTTGGAGTAACTGGTAAAGTTGTTATCATATGACCAGAAGGTCATGGGTTAAAACCTTTGTAACATCCTCTGGTGGAAATGCAAGGTAAGACTACATACTATAGATCCTTGTGCTCGGCCCTTCCCCAGAAGTGCACCAGACTTGCCCTTTTTCTAATAAGTAGAATATCAATTTGTGCAGGGTTAGTGAATGTATGACTCTATGAAGTTCATGAAAGGTTATTCAGTTCAAGGTATGAGTCGATTAAAGAAACATATTAGCATGAATTATACAAATTGTCTATTTACTACACTATCTTTTGAGAATAGCATGTCAGATGTAAAAGAGTAGTTCAGACAGTTAAGATATTCTTGCATTATTATTCATCATGCATAAGTTTCAGAGTTTGAGGATGCATTATTAGTTTTGAGAAAGAAAAATCAGTTTATAGAAAATATATTGAGCCAAGGCTCCAAGTACTATATTTTCATTTTACCCCTAAAGTGGGACATGTTTTCAGATATGAGCATTACGAAAGTTATTTTGGGAGTATTATTGAGCACCGATATGAGTGAGAGTAATAATAATAACTTGAACTTATAAACTATGTAGCCAGCGTTGGATAGGATTATATCAAGGTACAACTCCTCACTTGCCACTGAGATGGCTTAGTTTTGTGATGGATCCACTTCCCTGGTTTTTGTTCCTTACCCTGGCAAAGTATGGGACTGCTCTGGCAACATGGACAAGACGTTGTATAATCAGGAAGCTTATAGTGGTGGTTATCGGTAAGAGAAATATGCCAAGTTAAAGTAAGCTAGTTTTTGCATACAAACTTTCATCATATGTTCAATTTTCAGCATGTATTGCATTACTACTTATGCTATCTTATTTTGAGACATTTTTTGTTTACCTTGAGTATAGTACCTTATCCTATCTTTTTGTTTTGGCCATTTTACATACCGTACATTCTAGTACTGATGCCTTTGGCACTACATCATTTTATGATGTAGATTCAGGTATCCATATGATAGCAAATATTAAGTACGTCAACTTTCCAGAGGCAATTGGTGAGACCTCTTTGTTTTTTGAGGACTCTAGTCAGTTTAGTTTATGTATTTTGTTTTAAAGTCAGGTAGTCGTGGGTCTTATTGTAGCACCTATCTCAGTATAGTAGAGGCTTCATGGAAAGAGTCAGTGAGTCAATCTAGTCTTTCCATTTGGACATTTTAATTATTATTATGAATTGTATGAAAAGTTATTTTCAGACTTTGTATAAAGCTTGAGTTGAGATTCTCTGAGTTATGATTAAATATTTTAAAAGGTAGATCTTGTAAAGCTTTTGCATGCATGTAAAGTTCCTAGTTGAGTAAGTCAGCCAAGCCAAGGGTTTGCTTGGTGACCAACGATGGTTCTCGAGTGCCAATCACTTCTAAGGTGTATACTCGGGGCATGACAAACTTGGTATCAGATCACAAAGTTCAAGTGTCCTAGGGTGTCTATGAAGCTGTGTCTGTAAGATCTTATTCATGGTTATGAGGGGCCCCACTTCTATAAATGAGAGACTATTGACATCTAAGAAAAGTTTCCCTTCTTTCACACTCTAGATCATGCAATAGAGTTACTTTCAAAGAAACTTGTCTATATTCGTGCGGTTTCCAAATTTGTTCGACTACCTCTCATAATTAAGGTGGTTGAAACAGAAAATTCTAGATCCTTATTGTTCAGTTACCTTTAGATAAAGTATTCAGAAAGACAAGAGACTACACTAGGTTTAAGAGGAGTCAACTAGTGTGCTTACGTTTATTGATCCAAAATAATACACACTTATTCATATGAATCATGCATTTGAGCTAGAGGAAGACAAGTTGCATTTCAAGATGTCACGACCCAAGCCTAGGGCCTAGACATGACACGGCGAATGGGTAACCTGAAGAAACCCCAAACAAGCCTCTTAACATATCATTACACATCCTTGGTCGCAGAAGCAATTAAATAACATAATTAGATTAGAAATAAAGGCAAAGGGAAACTTTCATAACATAAACCTCAAACAAGAGAGTCAAGACTCAATACATAACATGTCCAACAACACCTCTAAAACTTAGATAGGAGCGGGGGCCAAGACAACCGGGCTCACCCTCATAGTCAATATATACATAAAAGAAATATAGTCTTAGTACATAGCATGAGATCATAGACATTGTTTCCAAAATGGAAGATTCATCAACTAGCTTGACAGAAATCATACTAGCCACGTGAAGAAAGATGCTCAAGTGGGCCTCTGGTTCCTACATGGTGACATCATGTAGGCATAGAGTATGATTTTGTATGTTTGAATGTACTAACTATGTATCATACAATGCAACAAGAGATAAGCATCATAATCGAAATGCATAAGCATAGGTAATGAGTAGCATATAACAATATGGCATGCATGGAAGATGCTTAAAGTAAATCATGCTTACGTAGAGAATAATACATGTGCAAGAAGTGGCCAATCATTATAGAATTCATAGTCTATTGAGGTACCAAACCCTCAATAGGTTGGTGGATCGTCTCACCATACCACCCATTGTGATTGAGGTACTAAAACCTCAATTGGTTGTCAAGGTACAAACCCCTCGACATGGTTGGTGGATTGTCTCACCCAACCACCCATGGTGATTGAGGTACAAACCCCTCAACCTGATTATCAAGGTACAAACCCCTTGATTGATTGGTAGTTCATCTTATCTTACCACCCATGGTGATTGAGGTATAAACCCCTAGACATGGTTACCCAGGCTCATAACCCCCCAACTGGGCATAGTCAATTACTAATATGATATAAGAGAACATCATATACATACATTCTTTTCATCATCATAAAGTCATTCAACTCATAAGGCATGCATTGCACCTTCAATTTCTCTAGAAATTATAACCGGACATTTTATCAAACACATGACGAATATGTAGTGCTAGTGTAAAACCATGCAATTTAGGGATTTCATCATGCAAGAAAATTCAATGTAAAACCATCCATCAATACTTGGTAATAGCCTCAAGAAATATATATCAAAACCCTTCGTCAAATCCCACAATGGATCTTTGATTCATAGCTCAAAATATGCTAAAACAGTCATAATTTCATGAAACCCAACATAGTTCATATCTAATTCATAATAAGTAAGAGCCATAAGTAAATCAACTTGAAATCATGCCATTTAGGTAAAAAGGAAGCTTAGGCACCAAGGGTGAAAGGACTCATTGGTTCAAACCCACGTACCTTAGCTTTGGAGAATTTCTTAATGAAGATTTGAATGGAGACTTGAAGCTTGGATGAATTCCTTAAAATCCGAAAGAGATTTGCACCCTTGAATTGTAAGAGAAATATTAGTCTAAAGGTTTGAGAGAGTATTTTGGAATGTCTTGGATGATATGAAGGTGAAATATTGCTAAGTATAGGTATTTTCACGCATGGGAGGACTTATTACTAAGACCCAAAGGCCTTGGACTGACTCAACAAAATAGGGCAAAAATAACACTGGTCTGCGCCCAGGCCGCGTCGCACCAGGGGCGCGGATCAACACTAGATAAGGATTTTTCTGAAAATTAAAATTTCAATTCAGTTGCTCAAAAATCAGGGTTAGACCCATTTTCCACTTAATTTTTCCCCCCGATAAAGAATATAAAGTTGGATTTTCAATGACACGCACGAATTTTGAGATATATGAAAATTACGATTCCGAGCACTTTTGAGGCACATTTTTAGTCACTTTTTGGGGTCATTTCAGTATCTCCCCCTTGGGAACATTCATCCCAAAATGTCAAAGAAAGGTATGTGAGAGACCTAAACATGAGAATTTCAGCTCACAGAAGGATGCAACAATGCACTTAAACATCACTAGGAAAATCTCAACATAAGTGTAAAATCATCATGAACTTGTCAATTTAAACAGGAATGTATGCAAATGTCATGGGCTGAAACTCAAATTTGAAATCACATAGGGGACTTAGATTAATACCTTAGGCTTGAGTGGAGCGGAAAAGATAAGGATATTACTTTTGTATGTCCCCTTCGACCTCCGATGTAGCACTTTCAACTTGTTGATTCCTCCAAAGGACCTTAACAAAAGCCACATCCTTTCACTTTTCTATCCAAAATCTGAACCAAAACCTCTTCGTAAGTCAAGTTGTCTTCAACAACACCCACAAAATCTATAACATAAACCTCAAACAGCCTCCATAACCAGATTTGGACCTAACAAAGCCACCTCTCCCACTTCAAACCACCCAAACGCTGACCTACAATGCCTACCATAGAGGGCCTCAAAAAAGGGAGCCATACCAATATTGTTATAAGAAAACTCAATCAATGGAAGATGATCATCCCAATTACCCTTAAGCTCCAATACACAAGACCTAAGCATATCCTCAAGTGTTTGGATAGTTCATTCAGCTTGGCCATTTATTTGAGGGTGAAAGGCCATACTAAGATTAACTCTCATACCAAGACCCATTTGAAAGGACCTCCAAAACTTTGAAGTTAATTGAGCACCACAATCCGATATAATGGAAAAAGGAACCCAATGCAACCTCACCAAGTCATGAACATACAACCTAGGATACTCTTCAGCCCCATATATGGTGCAAACCGGTAGAAAGTGAGCTGATTTTGTCATCCTATCAACCACAAACAAAATGGAATCAAACCCCTTTCTAGTCTTGGGTAACCCAACCACAAATCCATATTAATCTCTTCCCACTTCCAAGTAAGAATCTCTATGTCTTGAGCTAGGAAACCCGGCCTTTGGTGCTCGGCTTTGACTTATTAGCAACTATGACAATCGGATACAAATTTGGCAATTTCCCTCTTCATACCTCCCTGCCAATACACCTCTCTCAAATCTCCATACATCTTAGTAGATCTGGAGTGAATATAATAAGAAGAACCATGAGCCTCATCAAGAATCTTCTTCTCTCAAGCTATCAACACAAGGCACACATAACCTATCTTGGTATCTAAGGACACTATCTCCCCAGTGGGAGAAAACCTCTACCTTACCACCTTTTACCAATGCCTTCAATTCTAACAAAGTGGGGTCAAGATCTTGATTAGCTTTCACTTCCTCAACCAATGAGATTTAGAGCCATCAACTACCACAACACCCCCACTATCAATCTTTTCTAACCAAACTCCCAATCTAGCCAACTGATGGAACTCCCTAGCCACCCCTTTGCCACCATCGTCAACACAAGCTAGGCTACCTATTGACACCTTACTCAAACTATCTGCCACCACATTAGCCTTACCAAGATGATAATGCACACTCATATCATAATCCTTAAGAAGTTCTAACCACCTTCTTTGTCTCAAGTTGAGATCATTTTGAGTGAAGGCATATTGGAGACTCATATTATTGGTAAACACATCAACATGCACCCCATACAAATTGTGATTCCAAATTTTCAAATCAAGGCGGCTAATTCAAGATCATGGGTAGGATAATTCTTCTTATGTACTTTGAGTTGTCTAGAAGCATAAGCTATCATCTTACCATTTTCCATCAACACATAACCCAAACCAACCCTTGAAGCATCACAATACACAACAAACCTTTCTAGCCCTTCTGGTAATGACAGTATAAGAGCAGACACAAGCTTGTTTTTCAATGTTTGGAAACTCTTTTCACACTCATTGGTCCACACAAATTTGGATTCTTTTGAGTCAACTTGGTAATGGGAGAACCAATACAAGAGAAACCATTCACAAACCTCTGGTAGTAACTTGCTAAGCCCAAGATGCTCCTAATATGCGAAGGGGTCGATGGTCCAGGACAATTCCTAATCACATTTGTCTTTTTAGGATCCACTTAATACCATGCCCTAACACCACATGACCTAGAAAGGCAACCACTTTTAACAAAAATTCACATTTTTCATACTTGGCATACAACTTCTCTTCGCTCAATCTTTGTAGCACTACCCTCAAATGACCCATATGCTACTCCTTACTATGTGAATAGATAAAAATATCATCAATGAAGATCATAATAAATAAATAAAGGTAGGTTTTATACACTCTATTCATAAGATTCATGAAGATGGTCGGTGCATTGGTCAACCCAAAAGATATCACAACAAACTCATAATGCCCATACCTATTTCGAAAGGCCGTCTTGGAACTATCACTGTCCCTGATTTTCACATTATGATACCCACACTAAAGATCAATCTTAGAGAAGTGACTAGCCCCTTGCAATTGATCAAACAAACCATCAATCCTTGGAAGAGGACACTTATTCTTTATGGTGACCATATTGAGTTACCGGTAATCAATACACATTCTAAGGGACCCATCCTTCTTCTTCACAAACAACACCGGTGCACCCTAAGGTGATTAGCTAGGCCTAATGAAACCCTTCTCCAACAAATCCCTCAATAGCTCCTTCAACTCCTTTAACTTGGCAGGGGCCATATAGTAAGGGGGAATAGAAATAGGTTGAGTATTGGGAAAGAGGTTATACCAAAATCTATTTCCTTTTCAGAGGAACACCATGAAGATCATTTGGAAAGACATAAAGGAACTCATTTACAATCCGAACCGACTCTATAGGAAAGACCTCAGATTCCACATCCCTTACCCTAACAAGTTGATAGAGATAACCCTTAGATATTAACTTATGGGCATTAATGCAAGAGATTAACCTACCCTTGACCACCACATCATGACTTTCCCACTCAAGGATAGGTTCATTTGGCAATTGGATACAATCAATAGAGGCATAGTATACATGCAACCAATCCATCCCATGTATGACATCAAAATCCACCATTTCCAACTCAACAAGATCACAAGGCAATATCTTATACAAAATGCAAACAGAACAATTTTTTTAAACCTTTCTAGCAATAATAGATGAACCAATAGGAGTTGACACCTCATAAGATTCACACAATAATTCGAGCTCAACATGGAACTTTTTGGCAACAAAAGGGGTTACAAAAGAAAGAATGACACTCAGATCAATCAATGAATATACATCAAAATCAAAGACTTTTAACATATCGGTGATGACATCGAGACCACCTCAACCCCTTGCCTCCCTTAGAGTGCATAGAATTGATTGTGCTTTGGGGAACCTCTTTGTGGACCACCTCTCCCTAAAGGAACTGCATTTGCCCCTGGTGGACGAACCTCCTTACCATTGTTGCAATTACGAGGACAATCAATCTTTTTGTGACCTACTTCCCCATATCCATAACATGTATTAGTATCCCTCAAGAATGGGCCTTTATGAGCCCAACCACACCTTGGACACATATCATTAGGAACCACACCACCAACACCATGGGCCCTTGGGAAGTCATTGGGAAACCCCCTATTAAAAAAATGAGAAGACCTTTCACCTTGATGGTACCGACCACCCTTTTGAATTTGGAACTTTCCCTCAAAACGAGCCCTTTTTGCCTCAGTACTCTTCCTCTTCCTCAACTTTTCCTCCTCTATTTGCTCGGCATAGGTCATCAAATGGGATAAATCCATGTTACTAATCAACATAGCAAATTGGCATTCCTCACTCACCAATTCGGATACACCCATAACGAACTTGTTCATTCTAGACCTTGGGTCGGCAACCAAGTGGGAAGCATATTTCGAGAGTTGATTGAACTTGAGGACATATTCCCTCACACTCTTAGACCCTTGTTTCAAATTCATAAAGTCTACCATCTTGGCCTCCCTAAGCTCAAGAGGGAAGAACCGATTAAGTAAAGCCACCTTAAACTCCTCCCAAAGTACCACATTATTGATTCCCTTCTCTTCCTTCCATTCAATAAACCATATTTTTGCTACCCCTTTGAGTTGGTAGGCTGCCAACTCTGCTTTCTCTTTCGATCTAACACCTATGATAGCCAATACCTTATAGACCTCATCAATGAACTCTTAAGGGTCCTTATTTACCTGAGTCCCATAGAATACTGGTGGATCTAACACCTATGATAGCCAATACCTTATAGACCTCATCAATGAACTCTTAAGGGTCCTTATTTACCTTAGTCCCATAGAATACTGGTGGGTTCATCCTTATGAAGTCTCTCACCCTAGACCCTAGGGTAGGAGCATGAGAGGCTTGGGCCCCATGATTGACTTGATTGGCCACAACTTGCACTAGCATAGTGTGAGCATCCTAGAGCTCACCATGATCTGGTTGTTCCTCGGGAGTGCGGGCCCTTTTTCCTCTTGTGTTAGGCATGATATAAACATGACAAAGAACATTCGTTAAAGGAAACCTCACCTAACTTCTATAGCATGACATAGATCAAGAAGAAGGGAAACATTTTCTAAAATGTCTTAGAGCCTCCTACTCACAATTGTGGTATACAACATGACCATGAATAGGATTCTAATCAATGTGGTATGTTAGATGCCAAGGACTATTGAACCTAGTTCTCTGATACAAAGTTTGTCATGACCCAAGCCTAGGGCCTATATGTGATACGACGAATGGGGAACCCGAAGGAACCCAAAAAAGCCTCTTAACATATCATTACACATCCTAGGTCACGAAAGTAATTAAACAACATAATTAGATTAGAAATAAGGGCAAAGGGAAACTTTGATAACATAAACCTCAAACAAGAGAGTCAAGGCTCAATAAAAAATGTCCAACAACACCTCTAAAACTTAGATAGGAGCGGAGGCCAAGATAAGCAACCGGGCTCACCCTCATAGTTAATACATATACAAAAAAAAGATAGTCTTAGTACGTAGCATGAGATCATAGACATTATCTTCAGAATGGAGGACTCACCAACTAGTTTGAGAGAAATCACACTAGCCACATGGAGAAAGATGCTCCAGTGGGGCTCCGGTTCCTATTTGGTGACATCACGTAGGCATAGAGTATGTGTTAGTACATTTGAATATACTATGTATGTAGGATGCAAAGCAACAAGAGATAAGCATTATAATCAAAATGCATAAGCATAGGCAATGAGTAGCAAATAACAATATGGCATGCACGGAAAATGCTTGAAGTAAATCATGCTTACATAGAATATAATACATATGCAAAAAGAAACCATCATTATATAATTCATAGTCTATTCAGGTACCAACCCCTTAATTAGTTGGTGGATAGTCTCACCCTACCACTCATGGTGATTGAGGTACTAACCCCTCAATTAATTGTCTAGGTATGAATCCCTCGACATGGTTGGTGGATCGTCCCACCCTACCACCCATGGTGATTGAGGTACAAACCTCTCAACTTGATTATCAAGGTACAAACCTATTGATTGGTTGGTGGATCATCTCACCCTACCATCTATGGTGATTAAGGTATAAACCCCTCACTCGGTTATCAAGGTACAAACCCCTTGACAAGGTTACCCGGGCTCACAACCCCCCAAGTAGGGCATGGTCAATTCCCAACATGATATAGGAGAAATTGATATACATACATTCCTTTCATCATCATAAAGTCATTCAACTCATCACACATTCATGGGACCTTCAATTACTCAAAAAATCATAATCGAACATTTTATCAAACACTTGGCAGGTGTATAGTGCTAGTGTAAACACATGCAATTTAGGGATGAAATTAGGTAAGAAAATCAATGTAAAACTATCTATTAGTACTTGGTAAAACCCTCAAGTAATATATATCAAAACCCTTCATGAAATCCCACAATGGATCTTAGATTCATAGCTCAAAATATACTAAAACAGTCACAATTTCTAGAAACCCCAACATAGTTCATAGTCTAATTCATAATAAGTAAGACCCATAAGTAAATCAGCTTGAAATCATGCAATTTAGGAAAAGAGGAAGCTGGGGCAGTAGAAGATGAACAATCGATATGATGGTTTGTGTTCCCTAATGAGGTAGTGCAATTTAGGAAAAGAGGAAGCTGGGGCACCAAGGATGAAAGGATCGATTGGTTGAAACCCACATACCTTAGCTTGGAGAATTAGTTGATGAAGATTTGAATGGAGACTTGAAGCTTGGATGAATTCCTTAAGATCCGAAAGAGATTTGGACACTTGAATTTTGAGAGAAATATTAGTCTAAGGGTTTGAGAGAGTATTGGGGAATGTCTTGGATGACATGAAGGTGAAAATGGCTAAGTATTGGTATTTCACGCATGGGAGGACTTAGCCCAAGACCCAAAGGCCTTGGACTGACTCAACAAAACTTTCCAAAAATAACACTGGTCAGTGCCCCAGCCGTGTCGCGCCAGGGGAGCGAATCAACACTGTATAAGGATTTTTTTGAAAATTGAAATTGCGATTCAGTTGCTCTAAAATCAAAGTTAGACCCATTTTCCACTCAATTGTTTCCTCTTATCAAGAATATAAAGTCAGATTTTCGATATCATGCACGAATTTTAAGATATATGAAAATTACGATTTCAGGCACTTCTGAGGCATATTTTTAGGCACTTTTGGGGTCATTTCACCAGACTCCGTTCTCTAAATCATTCTTCAGATGTTTTTCTTAGGAGAAAAGTGAAGTTATGTCTCTAAATACTTAGTAGTATCCCCTCACCTTATGAGAAGGTGATTGAAAGTCTTTGTAAACCATATATGGTAGAATGATCCTAAAGCTAGAAAGATGTAGAAATCACGAAGAGTGGGAATAGTAAATTCTTGAAGTTAGTATCTAAGAGTCATGTGGTGATAAGTCGAGTTCCTTATATGTTTTGGTTAAAGTGTAGTAGGTATTATCTAGGTTCTATGATAAGGTAGGGAAAGAGTTGTTAGTTTGTATGTGATTGTGCACGCTCGAATATGAAAGGAGTTGATATTGAAGTAGCATTGTGTTAGTAATGATAAGTATATGTGTTTAATATAAGAACAGAGGGCATAAATTAGCAGATCTAAACTATGCTTGTGATTTTGAAAAGAGAGTCATATGAGATTTATAGAGTTATGAGCTTAGCTATGTAAGGAGGTACAATGGATAAGTGGATATTATCTTAACTTATAAAAGAGAGTGTGATGATCGACTTACTTAGATGGACCATGGGATAAAGATTAATTTCTTATCATGAGATTTAGTGATCAAACATTTCTTGACTTTATTTAGTAGTTTAGAGTTAGTACAGTATATACCTTAAGCTTGAACTTTAAGTGAGTATCATGGAAATAGGGGACAGCAAGATGAGAGTAACACTATTAGTTGGAGATTTGGTCTAGTAGACTTGACATAGCATACGCAACAAGTTAAGATATTGGTTTGAAAAAAGTGTGTGGTTACGAGTATGGCTAATGTGACACTTAGATGAAAATAGTCAATAGAGGATAAATCATTAGGTAAGAAAAAGGGGCTAAAATGTATATCTAAGATAGTCTATAATAGTGAAAGACTTTAAGTTTATGAGTTATAATGGTACCTAGATAGTACATTGAGATGTCAATGTGGAGTATGCTAATGTAAACATTCCTTACCACCCTCAAGAGTTCGGTCAAAGAGGGGATAGCCGTAGATAATGAGGAGTCTCCTATTATAGTCCAAATTTTCTCCAATCAAATGTAAGTGAACATAGAAGATGAGTATTAGCAAACCGAAAAAGAAGATATTAGATCATAAGTCATAGAAAATGGCTATTGTGCCAATAAGAGTAGTAAGAAATAGAAGATGCCTACAAAGATATATAGAAGAAAGTTAGAAGTTTCTATCTAGGAAGAAAGTTTTAGTAGTAGTTTCACATCTTTGAGTAGTAAGTAACAAAAGGATATAAGCATTCTTTACATAGTGGTGCTCCAATCGTCTAGAGGGTTGTATTAATAGCTTAGCAAAGAGAATCAGTTCATAGACTTTGAGAGGTGACTTTTTAGCTAAGGAGGAGATGTTTAGGTAATAAATCAAAGTAGATCTTGAGCTTTTGATAGGGTTGAGTTGATCAGAATAAGGCATTGATGCTTTTTTATTTCGTACGTATTCCTTCTGGTTCATCGTGATGATACTTTATTTCTATCTTATGCAAGGGTACCATGCCCATGATTTGAACTCAACTCATGCACTTTATGTTGATACGTGTTCATGTTTAACTCTTAAAGTGAGAAGTGATAACTTTATTCAGTAATTTTGCTCTTATCTCATGAACTAATAGTTTCTAGCCTTATGTTATGCAAGATAAGACTTGAGCTTCGCTGTATACATAGTTTTATAAACTCGTGATGAGCCCTAAAACACTAGTGGCATCATATTACATTATGAATGTTCTCATATTAGATTTCCTGAATGAATCGTGCTTACGATATTACACTCTAAGCCCTTCTAATAATTCCTACTTTTGGTATTGATAGTGATGTTCATGATAGTATACGAGTAGCGACAGATGAAAGAGGATGGGTGTCACTTATGCTAATAGTTATAGTATGCTTATCCTATTTAAGGTTATAGGCTGAAAAAATGGGATTTTATTGTATATAAGAAACTGGTAAGAGTAGATTGGTATGCCTCCTAATAGGAGTTAATAAGATTGTGGGTGTAGAGGTGCTATCATAAGTTTAAAGATTTCTAAGTAATGTTGACCTCTAAGAAGATATAAAGTGATTTGAATGATAAGCTTAAATGTGTGATCACAGGGATAGTTGTAGGCTATCAATGACTTTTGGCAGTGAATTCCAAGTAGATGTATGGGAATAGTATTCTCTATAACAAAGTCTCTATCGAAGTGCAGAACATAATCCTTATGAATGAGATTGGTATAAGTATGAAAACGTTACAAGTAGCACTTTGTGACCTTGAGGTAGGCTTGAACATGATAAAGGTACGCAATACACTTAGGTGTTGATAAGAGTTATAAGCTTCAATTAATGAGGGGTATAGCTCAAGAGGAAGAGCATAGTTGGGGAGAGTGGTTGCGTTGAAGGCTGACAATTGGTTCTTTTAGTACATGGCAGTTCTATCCTTATATCAGGTCAATAGCCTTCTTTTAGAGTTTTCAAAAATTTTTATGGAAGTGTTCGAGATGGTAACCTTTTTCTCAATATAGATATGACGTCCATTAGCTAGTTGAGTTCCTACATTAAGTTGATATTTATTATCGAGTGGACTATTTGAGTATTGAGTGTTGGGGTTATTGTATTCTATTCGTCCCATTTTATGATGATGTTGGAGGTAAATTCTCACCTCTATACTTGAGGTTGATAATTGCTTCAATTGTGTAGTGTTGCTTTCAATTGTGTAGTGTTGCTTGGCTAAATTCTTGAGTAGAGTTCGTGCCTTGAGAAACCACAACATCCTCATCATTTGAGGATGAATGATCCCAAGGGGGAGATATTGTAACACTCGTGAAAATACTGAAATATCCCTAGAATGGAATTATGCACATAACTTGTTTTCCCAACCACCAATAGAAAATTTGAGACCGGATTTGCGATCAATACGAAAAATTGAGTAGAAAATGGCCTCGACCCAATACATACAATTTTTTCAAAATTTTTCTACGGGATCGAAAAATTGATCAAAAAGTGATTTATGAAAATTTACACATAAAAAGCCTTTGACAAATGCATTTTATGTGTATTGTCATACAAAAATTGTTTTTCAACTTATTTTAAGTTTTTAGTAAAAAATTATACATGTGCACGTCCTAGGCTCGACGCAGATTGAGTTTTTTAGGTCAAAACATTTTCTTTTATTTTGTGAGGGGCATTTTCATTAATTAGCACCCCTACTAGACTTCATCCACGACCAATATAAGTCGTTTTAGGTATAAAAAGGGTTTCTAAACCTATTCTAAACTTTCTTACGCTAAGATTGAGTTGGGGTTCTTGAGAGAAGAAGAGAAGAGAACCTAGGGTTCTAGACATTGAGATCAATCCCTTGAGAATTTGATTGTCTATCTCCCTACCTGGTATGTAAGGCTACCTAATATCTTATTTTCGTGCCTAATCTATATTTACTATCAAAGAATTCTAGTCAAGAGTCAAGTCAACTTCATTCCTATGATTTTATGGAGAACATACTGAACTTTATTATGAAATCCTTGTTATTTTATCATTATCATGCTAAGAACTTTAGTGTTGAGTACATCCATTTAAATTCTTGAAGTACTACTATAGTTACAAGAACCCTAACTAGAATCAATAATTATTTTTCATGTTATGTTTTACTACTATTCTATTTCTGAGATAAGCTTTGCATGATAAGACATTATGTTTATATAATTATGGCTCTATGAAATTCATGAAAGGTTATTCAGGTCAAGGTATGAGTTGATTAAAGAAACATATTAGCATGAGTTATAAAAGTAGTCTATTTACTATGCTATCTTTTAAGCATAGCATGTTATATTTAAAAGAGCAGTTCAAACAGTTACAATATTTTTGAATCATTATTCATCATTCATAAGTTTCAGAGTTTGAGAAGGAATTATTAGTTTTGAGAAAGAAAACCAGTTTATAGAAAATATGTTAAGGTAAGGCTCTAAGCAGTATATATTCAGTTTACCCCTAAAGTAGGACATGTTTTCAGATATGAGCATTATAAAAGTTACTTTGGCAGTAGTATTGAGCACCGATATGAGTGAGAGTAATAATAATAACTTGAACTCATAAACTACGTAGCCAACATTAGATAGGATTATAACAAGGTACAACTCCTTACTTGCCACTGAGATGGCCCAGTTTTTGGATGTACCCATTCCCTTAGTTTTCGTTCCTTACCCCGGCAATGTATGGGACAGATCTGGTAGTGTGGCAAGACATTGTATCATCACAAAGCACATAGTGGTGGTGGTTGGTTAGAGAAACTCCCCAAGATAAAGTAAGTCAGTTTATGCATACAGACTTTCAATATATGTTCTATTTTCAGCATGTATTGTATTACTACTTATGCTATCTTATCTTGAAGCATGTTTTGGTTACCTTGAGTAAAGTATCTTATCCTATGATTCCGTTTTGGTCATTTTACATACCGTACATTTCGTGTACTCATGCCTTTGGTGCTGCATCATTTTATGATGCAGATTTAGGTATCTACATGATAGCAGATATTCAGTATGTCAGTTTTCTAGAGGCAATTGGTGAGACATCTTTGTTTTCAGAGGACTCTAGTCAGTTTAGTTTATGTATTTTATTTTATAGTTAGGTAGCCATGGATCTTGTTACGGAACCTATCTCAGTATAGTAGAGGCTTCATGGATAGAGTTAGTGTGTTGGTCTAGTCTTTCCATTCAGACATTTTAAGTATTATTACAAATTGTATGAAAAGTTATTTTCAGACTTTATATAAAGCTTGATTTGAGATTCTCTGAGTTTTTATTAAATATTTTAAAAAGTTCATTTTGTAAAGCTTCTGCATGCATGTAAAGTTTCTAGTTAAATAAGTCAGCTAGGCAAAGGATTCGCTTAGGGATCAGAGATGGTTCTGTAGTGCCAGTCATGTCTAAGGTGTAGACTCAAGGCGTGGCAATACTTTTAGCTATGGAATTTCCCCTCGTTAAAGACCTATTTTCTTGTAGTGCTAGGGCATACTCCCTCACACTCATATTTCCCTATTTGAGGTTGATAAACTCCGTCATCTTCGCCTCCTTAAGCTCATATAGGAAGAAATGGTCCAGAAATGTAAGATAGAAGACCTGCAAACAAATTAGACCTTCATCCACTCTCTCAGACTTCCATTGAGTAAACCACACTTGAGCTACCCCCTTGACTTTATAAGATGCCAACTATGCCTTTTCTTTTGAAGACTCTCCTATGATATCCAACACTTTATACACTTCATCCACAATACGCCCAAATTTATACCCCAAAAAGAATAGTAAAGAGGTCATTTATCAAATATAGAACAAAACCAGAGTTGAGGTCGATCCTACAAGGAATGCGTTTGAATAAATCTATTAGCATCATTTTCGAATGTAATATCTATTTCCGAAACAAAAGTGCATAAAGTAAATGGGGGATTTTGATTTCTATAAAGTAACTTACTATAATAAAGTAACAAATGAGTGCACAGACAACTGGATTTTAGACAATTAATGCAAAGCTAGGATTATGTTCCCATGACATCTAATGTGATAGCCAAATCTAGTGGTAAACTCGTTAGTGATTATGTGTACAAGATCTAAAAAGTTATGTAATATCTAATTCACCTCTCAATACTTGTTAGATGCATATCATTCATCACCTTTCGGTCTCAGAACGTATACTTACTAACCGTTATTGTCAATCCTGGAATACTCCCACCTTTCGATCTTAAGTACTTCTACTAGGTTAAAAACCCTAAATTTCCATCATATAACTCTTTTCCCTATCACAACATCCCTTTCAGGCATGTAATGAATAGAGGCTCACTCTAATCTGTCGACCCATCAAGGAAGAAATTATAATGCAGATTACTACGATATATATATGCTAATCAATCCCAAGATTTACCCATATTAGTCTATCTTATCAATTTGCCAGGTTCCCACAACCCTAGCTGTGGGTTTAGCCTAGTATGTTCACAAAAGCTAACCTACAATAATAAATAGAATTCATAATGAAGAACTTACTATTGAAGAATTAGAGTATCCACGGATCACAATCTTGAATAAGATAGTAGAAATCCACAAGATTCAATGGAATTACAAGCAAAATTGTATTTTCTTGAGTTTTCTATCTCCAGCTGTTCAAGACTAAGTAAAAACAAAATAAAAATACTATTTATATACAAAGAAAATCTAATTCAATTTAAAAGAGGAAAATTGACTTTGGAATGGGCAAGGGCCACTACACGACCTGTGTGAAGTTGGGCAGACCGTTTACCACTCCGTGTAGTCACACTTAGCCTTCAAACATCTTCAATCACTGTTGTCACTCCGCGTGTTAGTACACGGCCCATGTACGAGTCAATGGTCTGTTTAACAGAATGTTTGTCTTTCCTTAGCATTTGTTTGCTCAACCCTTTAACACGCCTCCACGTCACGGACCATGGTTGGTCACACGGCTTGTAACAAGCTCCGTCTCACCTCACTTATGCATTTTTCTTGGTTTTTGATGGTGATAGACATTAACCTCACTTTGACGAGCTAACGCATGACCGTCTCCCTTCCTACGGCCCATGAGGTATGCCTTGGGGCATAGATTCAGCTCCTCATGCCATCAGCTACCAAGTGTGAGGCCACGATGGGCCTCACGATCTATGTGGAAGTACACAAGGCATGCAGGTCCCTATGTGCCCATGCTTGGTTCCATTTTTTGCTCCTCTTTGTGCTCTTTTTCATCCCTTTTTCTATGATATACCCATGTCTCCATGCTTAGTCATTTTTCCTAAAAATCACAAAAACAAACATCAAAATAACAAATTTGGTAGAGAATGTGCAGAAATCCTTTATTTAAAGCATTATAAGAGTCGTATTTCTACTTTTATCACTTTATTCTTTTCCACACTTATTTTTCTCTTCTACCTGCACTAGCCACCCTCAACTTAAGCCTTTGGTTTGGGTCAAGGTTCACAATATCTTTCTAAGGGACCAGGCCAATATAATCCACCCTCAACTTAGACTTTTAACCTATGTAAAGGTTCACAATGTCCTTGGAGAGACCAGGGCCAAAACAAAGATCAATCGATAGATTGGAGAAGTGAATTTGGGTGATTACAAAGAAAAGATCCATTTATGCTCAAATTTTGGTTCAAGAAGGACACTTACATTTGGTTGGTCAATTTTTGGCTAAGTAACTAATCAACTACAATGACCTAACATCAAATCCTAAAATAGCCATTCAATTATTTCAGTGGGATTAACCATACAAGTTGTATCTCACAAGCACGTCGACTAAATTATGCATATAACTCACACACACATGATGCACCTTCTACACTAGATAGTACTAAATCACATAGACATGCTTCATTCAGTAGAATGCCAACCATGTACACATAACACTTACAAGCAACCATACAAGTTAGTCAAGGTGTGATGCCAACATATATAACTATAACATTGTCAACATGGGACATTACATAGATCAACGTAAGGGGTACCCTAGACTTCTTTGAACACTTATATTTACACAAATATTTTGACCTAAACATGCTAGTTCTACTAGATAATATACTTGAGAGAAAAGAAACATGGAAAGAAAAACTCTCAAGTGACAGGATGGCTCACCCCCTCCAAAATGAAAGTGTAGAGTCCTCACTTCACCATAACACAAATAAACAAATGGATAGGGGATAGAACATACCTGGGACACCCTAGGCATCAGTAGTGTTAGTGGGACCAGACCCTCATGGGGGGTCACTTTCAGTATATATAGGACTAGGTCCAAAGGTGTTATCGGAGGCTCCTACCTATTTCGTATCTCTTGCTAGCCGCTCTCGTTCCTCCTATTTGGCTGTTGCCTGGCGCTGGGCCCTAACAAACTTGCTTATCTATTGCCTTTTTTCTCTCTGTGGGTCACGAGGAGGACTACTTCGATGGCCATGTTGCTTACCCTTGTCTTTTCTCCAGGGCTGAATAGTAGGTGGTGCGAGTGCATCAAAAGGGGCAGGTGGAACGCCCCACACCTCATGTAAAACAGGTTCTATGGGAGCATTGAACAGGCTCATCCATGATTCTGAGGGTGGGGTCAGGGCGACAGCCTGGTACTGTGTAGTCATCTGAGCAATTTGGGCCTTCATATTATTCACCATCTGATCCAGATTATGCATTTCGTCCCTAGACATACTCCAAAACATGCTATGGAAGTATCCCTCTAGAGTGTTGACTTGTCCCTACAAGATGGTGATTCTGGTTAGAAAGAACTTCTTGATGTTAGTCCACCACCCGCTGTGAATGAGACTGGACCACATGTGGAATCCTTTCTACAATCTAGTCAATTATGGCGCATGTCTGCCACTGGTCCGCCACCAATCTAGCTAAGAACTCGTAGGGCACATATGCATACCCTTATTATATAGGAGGAACTGTACCACTACCCTTTGGTCACTTAGAAGTCGCGCCTGATGGTGGGGCGATGGTGTAATCCTCAAATGACAGGGGTTGCTGTGAAAGTGGAGAGGGGAAGTTTGTCAAGCCCCCTAGTGAACATGCTCTGCTCTTCATGAGAAGGTTTTAGATATCTTTAATCAGGACAATTTTGGCCACGCCCTTGGATATTTTCTTGTCCAAAAAGTGAGTAGTAGGAACACTGGACTATTTGCAAAGGGCACGAACTAGGTATGGGAAGGGCATGCCAGCTATCGTAGATAAGGCTCGGTCTCACATATGGAAAGCAATAATCTGACCCATATTTACTCCATATCTGGAAATCAGGCATGCTCTTAGAGAGGCATGTGAAGGTTGGAGTAGATTGTCGTTTCCCATGGGCCGAAGCCTAGCCTGTACCACCGACCACCAAAATTTTATAGCAAATATCAGAGACGCTTTGGTGATAGGACACTTGGAGTCTGTAACCCAAGATGCCTCCGCCCCCTGAATGGTGACTCGCTCTGCAATCTATCCCAATAGTTTAGCCTGAGATGATGAATCAGACATCTGCCCCTCATTCATAACCCACATATGTCTATCCATGAATAGGCTATCTGGGAGCTCGGTAGTCTGGCCCAAATGGGAATCGGTTGATGGGTTTTTCTAAAATATTCACTTGGGTACCATGCACCGTTACATATAACCATGAGGACCTAGCAAGTGTGACCTGTTTCTTCAACTTCCTTGACTGGGTACCCTCTACAGAGTTCAGTAGACTAGCAGCATAGTTAGAATAGAAATCTTCAACTATGGTAGGCTCATAGTACCCAGGTGGTTGCGCCATCTAGCCGAACTTATATGAATTAAAAGTATCTTTGATTTCCGAAACGCTATCAAGTTAGTCCATGAGGACTCGAACCTCCGAAATGATCGGCCATCATTGGAACCCCTAGACCCTTTTGTAAGTCTATTAGTGTAGATATCCTTAGCTTCTTAGACTGTCCACCAGTCCCTCAGAAATACAATAAGTGCCCTGCAATTTTGCAATCTGTCGTTTGGGAGNGTCGTTTGGGAGAATGGAAAATGAATAGCCTCATCATCACTGTCCTGGAGTTCGATCTGCTTTGCCTACTCCTCAGTGTCATGACCCTCAGCCTCCGGAGTTTGCCCCTACTCTTCCTTGTCCAAAGTATCCTCCTCTTTTTCAAGGGCATCTACCTCCTCCGCCACTCACATAGAAGGAGCCCCCACCTTATACTGGGGAGCTTTGCGTCAGACTGCTGCATGGGCCCATTTCGTACAAGGGGAGTTAGGGGAGACATTACCCGTATACCAAACTTCGGATCCACTGGAGGAGTCATTGCCGGAGTCACCCCCAGCTTGATGGCTAGATGAAATAGTTGGGGAAAGCACGTCGACTAAATTATGCATAACTGGAGGAGTCATTGCCGGAGTCACCCCCAGCTTGATGGCTAGATGAAATAGTTGGGGAGTTATGGAGGCGTGACACAGGCTCATCTCTATCACTGCATCTAACTAATCTGCAGTGTGGACCCATAGTACCTACTAATCCAACACACTAACGGGTACTCAGACTTGCCCTGTTCCATAAAAGTGACAATAACTCTTAAGAGTGGCGTCACCCGGTCTATCGTAGGGCCATTGCACTTAAAGAACATATGTGAACTAAAACTAAAATCAACCTAAGTAAAATAATGCAGGTGGAACAGGGTCAACAGGATCCTACATGGCCCGTGTAACGAGACATGGTCCATGAAAGGGCCTGTTAGAGGGCACTTGGTCGTGTGGTTGACTGACGGTACATCACGGACCATTATATGGTCTGTGAACCATGACACAGTCTATGAAAATGGCATGAGAACCCCTACCCCCCTTTGACCAATTTTTAATTAATCATGCACATACACATAAGTTCATGCAATTTCACCCTACTTAATCATGATTCAATTAACACAACAGCCTATACAAGTCAATTTCCCCAAAAATCACCCAAAATCTTTACTTTCATGGTTAAGAACTTAAGAACTCAACAAGCATATTTTTCATCACCACATGTATGCCCAACATCATTAATATGCATTATGGTGCATTAAACTAAGAAAGAAATGATTTAGAACCAAGATCTACACATGCACGCACCAAAATCAACACTAGAACATAGAGAAGTTAAGTTCTTACTTGATGAGCAATAACAAAGAAGAAGACTTGCTAGAAAGAGTAGAGCCCACACTTAAACAAAGCTACGAATCATGAAATAGACTCATGAATCATCACAAATAAAATAGTAATTTGTTAGGATTTTAAGAGAAAAGGTGTGAGAATAGGAGATGGAGCCGTAAGAGTAGAAAGAGAAGGGGTAAATCTTGAAGTAGGTGGTTGGGACCAAATAAGGGTATTTAAACTACCTTGGTCAACATAGTTAACCATTTCGCTCTCCTCTACATGGAGGGCATTATGGCCCATTCCACGTGGACCGATCCATTTGGACTGCCCATCTCACCACACTTGCAATATATTGGCACTTACCTAACTTGACGCTGGGTGACGGCATCTTCATGGGCGGCTTAATGGCCCATGACAAGTGTCACAGTCCATTTTGTCATCCATCTATCCACATATGGTGCAGTTTTCTAGATGATCTCACCTGGCCATGCAAGCATTGGTTCTTCACGATGGCTTGTGACACGAGGCATGACACCTTGCACGATTCGTGTGGACCGACCGTGTCTCTCCACTTGGAGAATGAATTTGCACGCATAGCACAGGTGCCCAGATGGCTCGTTTTATGTGTAATGGGTTGTGTAAATGATTTATGAGGTAACACTTGGCAATATCAACACGCTCATAAGATACAAGCGCACAACCATCAGACGGCTTCTCACACGAGTCATTGACCATGACACAGCCCGTGTATGTGGGACGTGTGGCCACCTTTAGTAATTTTTTAGTGTGCCTTACATGAGGCTTGAGCTACAATACCACATGTGCAGGGTCACGATCTGCCTTATTTAGTATGGGGTCAAAGCATGTACACTCGTGAACACCAAAATAGCATCTATAGTCACCTGAAAAGCATAAATCAAAAATAAGAAAATGCATCATATATAATTTAACGCTTTTTTTTTTATTTAATTACAATACATGGGTTGCCTCCCATGAAGCACTTGATTTAACAGCACGACGCATTATCTTGACTACTCAGAATTCATCAAGAAAGAAGACCTCAATCACTGCGGCCTTTTCCACTGCACCCAAGTAGTGCTTCAACCTATGTCCATTTACCTTGAACTGATCCCCATTTTCTGCCTCTAGCTTAATTGAACCATGGGGAAACACCTGGATAATTGTGTACAGACCAGACCACCTTGACTTTAGCTTACCTCTGAAGAGTCTTAACCTGGAGTTGTAAAAAAGTACCTTGTCACCAACACTAAAACTCCGTTGAGCAATATGTTTATCGTACTGGATCTTTTTCCCCTCTTTGTATAGTGCTGCAATCTCATACGCTTAGAGGTGAAACTTATCCAACTCATCGAGCTAGTCAAATCTTAGGTTTGTAGCCTCCTCCCAATACATATTGAGCTTCTTCAAAGCGCAGAATGCCTTATGCTATAACTCCATGGGTAAATGACAGGCTTTACCAGATACCAACTGATATAGGGACATCACAATGGGTCTCTTGTTGGCCATCCTATAGGCCTAAAGAGCATCATATAGCTTCCTTGCCTAATCAGTCTAGGTAGTATTGACAGACTTACTCAGGATTTCCTTGATCTTTCTATTTGACACTTCAACCTATCCACTAGTTCGCAGGTGATAAGGTGTGGCAACCTTGTGCTATTAGATTCCATATTGCTAGCACTACATAAAAAACCTATTACAGAAGTGAGAACCCACATCACTAATGATAGTTCTAGGTGTCCTAAATCTGGAGAAGATGTTCCGGCTCTGAAACTGGACAACACTCTTACCATTATTGTTTGGCAATGCAACTGCCTCCACCCATTTGGAGACATAGTCCACCTCCACAAGGATGTACTTCATTTCGTAAGAATTCACAAATGGGCCTATGAAGTAAATGCCTTAGACGTGAAAAATTTCTACCTCAAGAATTTAGGTCATAGGAAGCTCTTGGCGCTTCGATATGTTGCCTTGTCGCAGGCACTAGTCACACCCAAGCACGAAGTCATGGGCGTCTTTGTAGATGGTGGGCCAGTAGTATCCACATTATAGAATTTGCTTGGCAGTCCTGGCACCACCATGATGACCCTCCACTGCTGAAGAGTGACAAGCCTCCATGATACTCAACATCTTTGCTTCGGGAATGCATCGCCTTATGACCCCATCAGCACATGTTCAGAACAAGTATGGATTATCCCAAAAGTACCTGTGTATATCAAAAAGAAACGTTTTTCTCTGGTGAGGGTTAAGGCCCTTTGGCATAATATCGCTCACCAGAAAGTTAACAAAATCAGAAAACCAAGGAATAAGGTCAACAGAAGCTACTAACACCTGCTTATTAGGAAAGGAGTCGTTGATGTTCAACTAATCCTTCAGTTTCGACTCATCCTCCAATCTGGACAAGTGGTCTACTACTTGATTCTCAGATCTTTTTTTGTCTAGGACCTCAAAGTCAAACACCTGTAGCAGGAGAACCCATCCGATCAACATTGGCTTAGCATCTTTCTTTGCCATGAGGTATCTCAAGGTTACATGATTGGTGTGCACTACCGATTTGGTTCCCAATAGGTAAGCCCTGAACTTGTGGAATGCATATACCATGGCCAGTAATTCCTGCTCAGTCACTGTATAATTCTTTTGAGCATCATTAAGGGTCTTGCTGGCGTAGTATATGGGGTGGAAGATTTTGCTACGCTTCTATCTAAGTAAAACACAAACAACAATCCTGCTTGCATCACACATCACCTTAAATGGGGCAGTCCAATCAGGTGCCACCACCATGGGTGTAGAAATCAACTTTCGCTTTAGGGTTTCAAAAGCATGCCTGAAGCTATCATCAAAATAAAACTTCATATCCTTCTGCAATAGCTTGCACAATGGATATGCAATCTTGGAGAAGTCTTTTATAAATCGGTGGTAGAAACCTGCATGCCCAAGGAAACTCTAAACCTCCTTCACAGATATAGGAGGCGGTAATTCTCAATCACCTCGATCTTCACCTTATCCACTTCTATGCCTTTCTCAAAAATTGTATGGCTAAGAACTACCCCCTCTTTGGCCATGAAGTGGCATTTCTCCCTATTTAGCACCAAGTGAACCTCATCATAATACTGCAGCGCCCTGCTTAGATTCAACAGACATGTATCAAAAGAATCACCCACTATAGAGAAGTCATCCATAAATACCTCGAGGGTGTCTTCAACCCGCATTATCTTGACTACTCAGAATTCATCAAGAAAGAAGACCGCAATCACTGCGGCCTTTTCCACTGCACCCAAGTAGTGCTTCAACCTAAGTCCATTTACCTATACAGTGCTAGAAGATGGTTGGGGCATTGCACAGCCCGAAGAGCATCCTTCTGAAGGCAAAAGTCCCATACGGTTAAGTGAAAGTGGTCTTCTCCTAATCCTCCGGGGCTATGGATATCTGATTATAGCCCGAGTACCCGTCTAATAAACAGTACCATCCTACCAACCTATCTAACATCTAGTCCATGAAGTGTATGGGAAAATGCTTCTAGTAGTCCATGCACACTCACCACCCAATCATAGGTCTCAAAGGGATCAATTCATTTTTGTCATTAGCTACCATTGTCATGCCCCCTTTTTTTGGACACACTGCACTGGACTGACATACTTGCTATCAAAAATGGGGAATATTACCCTAGCATCCAGCCACTTGATAATCTTCTTTTTCACTACCTCTTACATCGGTGGGTTTAGCTTGTGTTGGTGCTCAATACTGGGCACACAGTTATCCTCCAATTTGATTTTATATGTGCATATCCCTAGGGGAATCCCTATAATATCTGCAATGGTCTAACCAATAGCTTGCTTAAACTTTTGGAGGACCCCTAACAATGCCTCCACTTGGTTTTCCTGGAGATCTGAAGCAACAGTCATAGGGAGAGTATTGTCCTGGCCGAAAAATACATACCTTAAGTGTTGAGGCAGCTCCTTGAGCTCCACAATTGGAGGCTCCTCAATAGAAGGGTAAGTTAGCGGTGTAGATCTATTCTGAAGGTCTAAGTCCAACATTCTGGGGACAAATGGCCTGGTTCCCTTCCTTGCAATGCATTCACGATGTCTGAATAGCCATTGATGACATCCTCTTGGAAGTTCATCAATACCATCTCTAGTATGTATACACTAATTGTTTCCTCAAGTAGGATCTCAGAAAGGCAGTCCTCTTCCACATCTAAGACAGATAACATAGCCACCTCTTTTGGTCTCTTCATTGCATCATATACACTGAATTTCACCTCTTCAGTGTTCAGTTTAAAAGTCAGCTCCCCTTGCTCTACATCTACCAATGCCCTGCCAGTAGCCAAAAATAGTCTCCTAAGGATGATAGGAACCTCAAAATCCACCTGGCTGTTCAGAATGACAAAGCCCACAGGAAAAATGAACCTCCCCACATAGACCAGCACATAACATAAAATTCCCATGGGCCTCTTCACTGATCTATCTGCTATGAGTAGCCACATTGTAGTAGGCATAGGGGCTCCTAAGCCTAACTGCCTGTAAACTGCTAGTGGCATCAAGTTGATGCTGGCACCCAGATCATAGAGAGTTCTCGCAAAGTCAAATTCTCCAATGGTATAGGGGATAGTGCAGGCTCCCGCATTTTTCTTATTTTCCACAAGAGATTTTATGGAAATGGCACTATATTGGTGGAGATTGTTTGCCGGCTCAATTGTGGATGTCCTTTTCTTAGTCACTAAGTCTTTTATGAACTTAGCATAGCCTGGCACCTACTCAAGTGCCTCTACTAAAGGGATGTTCACTGATATCTCTTTTAACATGGATAAGAACTTCTGAAACTTGCCATCATCAACCTTCTTCTGCAACCTCTGTAGGAATAGTGGTGGTGGCGTAAGAATGGCTGGTAGAGGTTGAGTCACTACTAGTGTCACCGCAGGCTGTTTAGAAACCTCAGGCTCTACTGGTGTCACCTCAGCTTCTTCCCTCAAATCATCAACATGCACCTCTATGGGGTTAGGCATCTTGCCTTTAGATTTATCCATACCTACTATTACTGGGCACTATAAAGTCAAAAGGTACCTTACTACACCTCATGGTAACTGCCATGCAATGACCATCATTTTTTGGGTTCTGAATGGTGTCACTAGAAAGTGACCCAACTTTTCTCTGATTTATTGATGCTAACAATTGCTCCATCTGCTATTCTAGCTGCTTTATTGAGGTGGAATAGAAGATGACCAACTGCCAAACATTAGACATCTGCCCTTTTATATCTTGCATCCATACCTTGGTGGACTCAACTTTGTCAAGCATCTTTGCTATCATCCCTTTAAATTTTGAGTATCTACCACTATCATTCTGACGCTCATGATTCCTATAGCCATCTCTGTTCTACCAATTTCCTTGATAGTTCTGATATAGTTCCTATACCCGTCTCTGTTCTGCTAGTTTCCTTGATAGTTCTGATCATGACCATAGTTTCGACCTTGATTACCAGCATTGAATGGTCAGTAACCCCCTACCTGCCTAAGAAGTTTGCCTTGTCATCATAATTATAACATTGATCATCGTATATGGGGATTGTGTCTACAACTTTTACCTTTTTTGTGCCTCTATCTAAGAACTATTTTGCCAGCAAGTCCAGTTGGGTCTTCATTAGGCCATATCTTGATCCCGTTCCTCCTCCTACGTCATTGTTCCGCAGTCATCTCAAAGATGAGCCCTGAACAGTCTCCATCTCTAGTTTACCATGCCCTGTTATTTTTGGCTACCTGATCTAAGACCACCACTATGTCTGGGAAAGTCCTAGACATGTATGATCCTCCACAAGCAGTATCAATAATAGGCTTTGTCACAAAGTTTTAGGGCCTGTAGAAGATTCCCTTCAAGTGCTCATCTATACGGAGATAATTCGGGCACTGCTTGAGCTTCTGTCTGAATCTCTCCCAAGTCTCATGTAGTGTTTCATTCAGTAATTGCTTGTGAGACCCAATATCATTTGTGATTGTTATCTGTCTTGATGTGGGGAAGAAACTCTCTAAGAATGCCTCCTTTAACTCTCCCCAAGTGTGGATGGAATCATGTGGAAGCTCGTTCAACCACTTAGTCATCGCACTAGAAAGAGACAATGGGAATAACCGCAACTTAAATGCCTATTGATTGACCCATAGAATCTCAGACGATTGGCATGTCACCAGAAAGTTTAGGACATGCTGATTTACATCCTCAATTACTGCTCCACAGAATAATCCTTTCAACAATAGCATCTGCAGCGTAGTGCTAGTGATAGTAAACTTAACACCTCCGAGCAGTGGGGTAGGATAATTGCCCCAGCGGTCCCATCACCCTCATCATCATCATTCACTGCTTGGGGTAACTGAGGCACTTGGGGTCTCACACCGGCCAGCGACATCGATCTAAGTGGTGTTGTCGGTGGTACCTCATTGCTAGCATTGTGATCGTCACCCAGACCATCATTTCCCCCACCCATAGGGTTCACGCCCAACTCTCTCTGTCTAGTTGTTTCGCGTTCTTGGCCATTCATTCTGCGAATTGATTTTGTAAGCTCGGGATCATAGGGAACAAGTACTTCACCATTGCTTTGAGTGTTTGACATGCAATGTTAGCTCCCTACCAAGAAACAAAAACAAGAAACAAAAGAAAAATTAGGGACTAGTATTACAAACTGAAAATTGTAACTAATAGTCTATTACTTCTCTGTATTCCCCAGCGACGGCACCAAAATTTGATACGCCCAAATTTACACTCCAAAAGGAATAGTAAAGTGATCGTTGATCAAATATATAACTCAACTAGAGTTAAAGTCAATCCCACAGGGAATGCGTGAGAATAAATCTATTTTTAGATGTAATATCTATTCCCAAAATAAAAGTGCATAAAGTAAATGAGGGATTTTTGTTTTGATAAACTAAGTTACTAAAATGAAGTAACAAATGAGTGCAAAGACAACTGGATTTTAGATAATTAATGCGAAGCAAGGATTGTGTTCCCCATGACATCTAATGCAGTATCTAAATCTAGTGGTAAACTCATTCATGATTACGCATACAAGATCTAATAGGTTATTTAATATATAATTTACCTCTCAGTCTTTCTTAAATGCATTATTCATTACCTTTTAGTCTCAGAACATATACTTACTAACCCTTGTTACCAATCCCAAAATACTCTCACCTTTCAATCTTAAGTACTTAGACTAGTTTTAAAAACCCAAACTTCCATTGTAGAACTCTTTTCCAATCAAAATATCCCTTTTCAAACATGTAATAAATAAAGGCTCACCCTAATGTGTCGACTCATCATGGAAAAGATTATAATGAAGATTACTATGATATATACGCTAATCAATCCCAAGATTTACCCCATATTCATCTATCTTATAGATTTTTCATGGTTCCCACAACTAGTTGTTGGTTTAGGCTAGCATGTTCACGAAAGATAACCCACAATAATAAATAGAATTCATAATGAAGAACTTACTATTGAAGAATTAGAGAATCTACGGATCATAATCTTGAATAAGATAGTAGAAATTCACAAGATTCCATGGAATTACAAGCAAAATAGTGTTTTCTTGAGTTTTCTATCTACACTCGTTCAAGACTAAGTAAAAATGAAATAAAAATACTATTTACATACAAAGAAAACCTAATCCAATTTAAAATAGAAAAATAGACTTCAGCATGGGCATAGGCCACTACACAGCCTGTAAGAAGTTAGATGTATCGTTTACCAGTCTGTGTGGTCACACTTGGCCTTCAAACATCTTCCACCTTCGTTGCCGCTCCATGTGCTAGTACATAGCCTATGTACGAGTCAACAGTTCGTTTAACGGACCATATGTCATGCCTTAATAGTTTTTTGCTCAAGCCCTTCACATGCCTCCACGTCACAGACCATGGTTGGTCACATGGCTCGTGACGAGCTCCGTCTGGGCTCACGTATGCATTTTTCTTGCTTTTCGATAGTGATAGACATTCACATCACTTTGATGGGCTAACACACGACCTGTCTCCATTCCCACGACCTGTGAGGTGTGCCGTGGGACATGCCTTAAGCTCCTCGAGCCATCAACCACCAAGTGTGAGGCCATGATGGGCCTCACAGTCCGTGTGGAAGTACACGAGCCGTGTAGGTTTATGTGTGCCCACACTTGGTTCCACTTGCGCTCTTTTTCATCCCTTTTTCTATGGTACACCCATTTCTCCATGCCTTAGTTATTTCTCCTGAAAAATCACAAAAACAAACATCAAAATAATAAATTTGCTTGAGAACGCGCAAAATTCCTTTGTGTAAAGCGTTATAAGAGTCGTATTTCTACGATTCATCAATCCACTACAACAAATACAATATATAGCTACAAAATTATTAGCTATGACATGAAATTCGTCACTAATTATTCATTTTTAATGACAAAAATTACATTTCATGCCTAAATAAATGAGACACATACTTTTAGCGATGAAATATATAAGATTGTAGCAAAGTTTTGTCCATTAAAGTTTCCCACCAAAAAAATGAATTGGCCCCATTTTTTTAGTACAATTAGCTATGAACTTAGAATTATCAATACGAATTATTTTATCACGAATGATAATTTAATTTGTGATAAATTATTTTGTCTTAAAATTAATTAATTTAAACACGAAAAACTTTCATCTCAAAAAATATGTTATTATAATAGTGATAAATTGAAGTTTGTAGTTAAATGTTATAAGCCTTTTTTTTTGGTTAATTAGCGGGCAAGTAGCCCATAATGTTATAAGCCTTAGCTATGAAATTTTAGATCTAACTGTGACATAAATTTTTGTCTCTAAAAATATAAAGAATTAGTTACAATCATTTTATTGTCTCAAATCAACTTGTGATTTAGTGATAATAATGATTTGTCACAAAATATGCAAGGTATTAATAGTGATGATTTAAAATTTATAGTTGAATAATTTAATTATTTACCACAAAAAATCATAGCTAAAAATTTTTCTTTAGCAATGATTCTTATTGATTATTAATGAAAAATGACCAAAAAGAATAATACAAGTGTTTTATATATAAGAAATCGAAAGAAATCATTGGTTAATTAGCGAGGAAAAAAGTTTTAAAATTAAGAAATTCGATCTATTTTATAAAAATGACAAAATCCAAGTCATAAATTTTCTTAAATTATGCAATTATAAAATGCACCATTTGAAAATGCAATCAAAGTTACTATCATTGTAAGATATTATTTAGGGATCATTACACTCACAAGTCATTGAGAAAAATTATTTATACAAAAAGTAGCCCACTATTTTTTATTACATAAAATAGCCACTTTTGGCACTCTTGGGCTATTGTTTTACAATTTGATTATGAATGGTCATTTGGCATTTGCCACGTCTTCCCCTTCTTGTTCTTCCTTCAAATTGTGGCCAGTTCTTTCTTTCTTTCTCTTCTTCTTCTTCTTCTTCTTCTTCTTTTTATTTTTTTAATGTAGTGGGTAAATTATTTTTTTTATCCATTTAACTATTGCAATTTTTGTAAAAAAAATGTCAATGTTAAAATATTTTTATTTTCTCTTTTTTAAAAAACTTTTTTTCTTTTTTAATTGTTTCACTTTTTTTGAATTTTTTAAAATCATTTTATCATTTCTTGTTTATTCTTTTATTTTATTAAGGTGTGAATACATGATGATCAAATAAAAATTGATATTGATACATTACATAATTATTTATACAATATTGATATATGAATATGCATTATTTATATAATGTTGATACATTCCAAGCATATATATATAATATGACACATGTTTATATATGATTTATATAGTATCGATACATATTCACACACTATTTCTATAATATTGATACATGCAATACACAATTTTATACAATGTTGATTCACTTGATTGGTGCCACTAGAGTTTACACACTTTAATGGTATAAATGAGTAATTAAGTTGTATATTCACTGAAGCACTTTTCTTCCTCTTTGATACCATCAGAACATACACACACGCACACATACTTTTAAAGTATCAAACAATTTCATAAAAACACTGTCTCTTCCTTTTTGATATCATTAGACTATATATATACTCTAATAGCATCAAACGTGTGAGTGTTGATACCCAATTTTGTCCGATATATGACCCATTTTAGATTGTCATTTAATTAAATAGGTATTTTAAAAACTTTGAAAAATAAATGAGATTGTTTTCAATAATTACGTATTTTTTTAACTTTAAAATTTATTTGTTATGATTGTTTGCTTTCATCATCATCATCATCATCATCATCATCTTCATCATCTTCATCATCATTATCATCATCATCATCATTATTTTTGTTATTGTTATTATTATTATTGTTATTGTTATTATTGTTATTGTTATTATTGTTATTATTATTGTTGTTGTTGTTGTTGTTATTGTTATTGTTATTATTATTGTTGTTATTGTTATTATTGTTATTGTTATTATTGTTATTATTATTGTTATTGTTGTTGTTGTTGTTGTTGTTATTGTTATTGTTATTGTTATTATTAGTTGTTACTATTATTAGTTGTTACCATTATTGTTGTTATTATTATTGTGATTACTATTATTGTTGTTATTATTATTGTTGTTCTTATTCTTGTTGTTATTGTTGTTATTATTATTGTTATTCTTGTTGTTATTGTTATTGTTATTAGTTGTAATTATTATTATTGTTGTTATTATTGTGGTTCTTATTCTTGTTGTTGTTATTATTGTTGTTATTGTCATTGTTATTATTGTTGCAATTATTGTTATTATTATTGTTATTCTTATTGTTATTGTTATTATTATTGTTATTTTTGCTGTTATTGTTCTTGTTATTGTTAATAAATTTTTATAATTATTATTTTATTATTATTGTTGTTGTTGTTGTTGTTATGGTCGTCGTTGTCGTCGTCGTCGTCTTCATCATCGCCGTCGTCGTCGTCGTCGTCGTTGTTGTTATTGTTGTGGTCATCGTTGTCGTCGTCGTCATCGTTGTCGTCGTCATTGTTGTTGTTGTTGTTGTCATTGTTGTTGTTGTCGTTGTTGTTGTTGTTGTTGTTGTTGTTACTATTACTATTACTATTACTATTATTACTATTACTATTATTGCTATTACTATTATTACTATTACTATTATTATTATTACTATTATTATTATTATAACTATTGTTATTACTATTATTACTATTACTATTTTATCTTTTATTACTATTATTATTATTACTATTATTATTATTACTAGTATTATTGTAACGACCTGACCCAACACTGTAAAGTATTTTCCACTCTTGGGCCTAGCCCATCACGAATTTATCCCTTTGGGCTCACCCAAAAAGGCACCTCACAGTATATAGACCAGTCCTTTACTTAAATAGCCCAGGACTCTCCCTCTCTTTTCCGATGTGAGATTTGCCTAAGTGAGCCAGGCGTTACGTATCGCCGTCCCTACACTCACCCCCCATAGGGACTCAGCGTCCTCGGTGAGGTTTACCCCACCACCATACTAGTCGAGAGTGGGCTCTGATACCATCTGTACCTGTAACAACCTGGCCCAACACTGTGAAGTATTGTCTGCTCTTGGGCCTAGCCCATCACGGATTTGTCCCTTTGGGCTCACTCAAAAGGCGTCTCACAGTATATAGATCAGTCCTTTACTTAAATAGCCCAGGACTCTCCCTCTCTTTTTCGATATGGGATTTGCCTAAGTGAGTCAAGCGTTATGTATCGACCTCCAGGCACTCAACCTATTTCTATCCCTCCAAATAGAATTGCCCAAACAGAATTGTGTGAATTAAAAGAGCAGTTAAAAGACTTATTGGGGAAGGGTTTTATAAGACCTAAACATGCTATGGTCACTTTAAATTTCTTGTTATGACATTTGGGCTAACGAATGCACCAGCAGTTTTTATGGATCTGATGAATAGGATATTCAAGTCATTTTTGGATATTTTCGTGATAGTATTTATAGATGACATTTTGGTATATTCAGGATAAGAAGAGGACCATGCAAATCATATACGACAGGTGTTACAAGTTCTTCGTGATAGATAGTTATATGCCAAATTATCTAAATGTGAATTTTGGCTAAAATCAGTGGCATTCTTAGGTCATATTGTGTAACACAGCATGGTAGGGTAATTCCTTATGCATCTAGACAACTACGGCCACATGAGAAAAACTATCCAACACATATCATGAGCTAGCAGCGTTGTGTTTGCTTTGAAAATATGGCGCCACTATTTTTATGGGGTTCACGTTGACATATATACTGATCATAAGAGCCTACAATACATCTTTAAGTAGAAAGACCTAAACTCAAGACAGCGGAGATGGTTAGAGCTAATAAAAGATTATGATATTGATATACTTTACCACCTGGGGAAGGCAAATGTGCTAGTCGATGCTCTGAGTCATAAGGCAATCATGAATACTGATGATCAGGCCATGGTAAGTCAAGGAGTGGCTAAGGATCTACGACAACTAGCTAGTTTGGGAGTTCGCCTTCTTGAAACCCAAAAGAAAGGGGTTATTGTACATAATGGAGCAGCGTCATCATTGGTAATGGGGATCAAAGAAAAATAGTTCGAGGATCCTATTCAACGACAACTTAAGGAAAAGGTGAGTCAGGGTACAATGAAAGGTTTTGAACTTACAAAAAAGGGAGTACATTATTGCTAAAATAGATTATGTGTGCCTGATATTAATGGACTAAGGAAGAGGATAATGGAAGAAGCCCATCATTCTAGATATTCCATCCATCTAGGATCAACTAAGATGTATCATGACCTGAAGGGAGTGTTTTTGTGGGGAGGCATGAAAAAGGACCTTACAAAATTTGTGGCTCAATGTCCAAATTGCCAACAAGTGAAAGTAGAACACCAAAAGCCAGGAGGTTATATGCAATGTATAAAGCTTCCAACATGGAAGTGGTTATATGCAATGTATAGAGCTTCCAACATGGAAGTGGGATATGATTAATATGAATTTTGTTACCGGTTTGCCTCACTCATTTCACAAGTTTGACTACATATAGGTAATAAGTGATAGATTCACAAAGTCGACACATTTCTTGCCGGTCAGGAGTGATTATACAGCTGAAGAGTATGCCAAGCTATACCTCAAAGAGATAGTCAGGCTACATAGAGTTACATAGAGTCCCAATCTCCATTATATCTGACCGAGGACCTCAATTCATTGTAAAGTTTTGAAAGTCCTTCCAAAAGAGTTTAGGGACACAAGTTAATTTGAGTACACTTTCCACCCTCAAACAGACAATTAAGTAGAATGCACCATTTAGACATTTGAAAATATGTTGCAAGCTTGTGCGTTAGACTTTAAAGGTAGTTGGGTGGACCATTTGCCACTTATTGAATTTGCCTATAATAATAGCTACCACTCAAGTATCAAGATAGCACCTTATGAAGATTTGTATGGAAGGAAATGTAGGTCACTGTTTGGATGATTTGAAGTGGGTGAAACCACCTTACTTAGGCCAGATCTAGTAAAACAAGCCATGGAAAAAATTATGGTAATACAGCAGCGGCTAGAAATAGCCCAAAGTCATCATAAATCATATGCGGATGCTAGAAGGAGAGGACTGGAATTCTCAGTAAGGGATTGGGTATTTTTAAAGGTGTCTCCAGTGAAAAAGGTTTTGAGGTTTGGTAAGAAAGGAAAACTGAGCCCATGTTACATAGGGCCATATCAGATTATTAAGAAGTTCGGGCAGGTTGCATATGAACTAGAGTTACCCCAAGAGCAGACAATACTTCACATTGTTGGGCCGGGTCATTACAAGTGGTATCAGAGCTAACTCTTGATTAGTATGGTGGTAGAGCAAACCTCAGCGAGGAGTCCCTACGGGGGGTGAGTCTAGGGATGGCGATACATAACGCCTGGCTCACTTAAGGAAATCCCACATTGGAAAAGAGAGGGAGAGTCCTGGATTATTTAAGTAAAAGATTGGTCTATATACTATGAGTCACTTTTTGGGGTGAGCCCATAGGAATAAATCCGTGATGGGCTAGGCCCAAGAGCGGACAATACTTCATAGTGTTGGGTCGGGTCGTTACAATTATCATTATTACTAGTATTATTATTATTATTATTATTATTATTATTATTATTATTATTATAATTACTAGTATTATTATTACTAGTATTATTATTACTAGTATTATTATTATTACTATTATTATTATTATTACTATTATTACAATTATTACTATTATTATTATTATTATTATTATTATTATTGTTGTTGTTGTTGTTGTTATTATTACTTTCAAGAGTTGGCTTAGGGTGTGTACTAACACATACAATTATTACTATTATTATTATTATTATTATTATTATTATTGTTGTTGTTGTTGTTGTTATTATTACTATTAGTATTAGTATTAGTATTATTATGTCACGACTCGATCCTGTTCAAGATGGTGCCTGCTAGGTCCCACCTATAGCGAAGCCAAAACCCAACTCAAGGGTACCTATCCTAGCTTTCAAGTCCAAACCAAATTGATACAATAAATACATATATGCAGAAACTTATCCAGAACCTAAAAGTCAACTATCCAGAGCTACAATAACTGAAATATGAGCTGGTATACATAAAGGCCAAACCAAAATATAATCCACAACCCGCAAGTACTCCTACAAATACATAATACTACAGTACAAGGGCAAAGTCTAACAACAAAAGACGACCATCAAAAGAAGGGGATTGCGACGAAGACAAAGTTGTAAGTGCTCACCCAAAAGTAGTCTCCTACGCTCCTTGATCCCCTGAACTCAGTGCCCTTGACTAACATCTATACCTGCATTGTGGAAAGATGCAGAAGTAGGGATGAGTACCAGAAAAGGCACCTACTAGGCATCATCGGTCGACCAAGTGAAATAGTAAACTTAAATAAAGTCCAAATATATAGAAAATTGCAGCAGTGTAGCAAAACGAACTCAGATGAAGGCATAAACATGTCTGGAAACCCTCAAACCATTACTAAACCAATCAAAGTAAAGAACAATGATCACCTAAAATCTAGTACTCAACGCTGATGTCAACTGATAAAGGTTACATAGGCCAACACCACAACTGCTCCAAACTAAAATATAGTGTTGTGCATGGGTGCAAGGCCATAGTATATATGCTTGTACGCCAAATGGGCCTATATAAGCCCAAAAGATACACCCGCACATAATAATCATAACAATAGATAACCATGGAATCCCATAGAACCATCATAGGACCTAACTCTCCACATCATAAGAACAAGGGTCAGTTGTACGTGGGTGTAAGGCCCTAGTGTCTAAGCCTAAATGCCACCTGAGCCCCTATAAGCCAAGGAGGTACAACCATGCACAATCAGGGTGTGAATAGGTGTGTAGATCCACGGGTAAATAATCACATAAACCTAGGTCCTCGACCCTGTACTGCATGTGGCACTCGATACAAAATATTATGTTGGAATATGACACCTAATCCAATAATATCATGTCAGAATATGACACCCAATTTAATAATATCATGTCAGAATGTGACACCTGATCCAATATATATATGCAAAACTGTAGGACGTAACCTTCGCGAAAGAAAGAATCCCCCTCGCATAACAATTGTGTCTGAACTCAGAATACCAATCACGGGGCCTTGCCTCAAAAATGTAATCAACGGGGCCCCAAGCCCAAAGTAACAATAATTGCTCAAACCCTTTTAGAATCGACACCCTACTCTCGGACACTCAAACATGATCAATAAAGATTAGTACCATAAGGAATAGCCCTCCCAAATCCCTATTAAGTTGAGGTTAGATTCCTTTGAGTTCTAATAGTAAGAGTGGAACCTGTAGGCAATGTGGTTGTGAGAGCCTAGAAAATGGACTTCGTGATCAATACTTGATTTTTGGTTGCTGATGTCATACTCTAGTTGGTTGGTTTGAGCCTACAGTATAGGGATCTATGGTATATACTTGTTACACAATGCCTTAGCCAAGGTTTGGAGTGTTTGAGATAGTTTGTGTATTGAGGATAGCTCAAAGTTGGCACCAGAGGTTATGTTGGCCATGGACGCCGATTTGCACAATTTGAGATTTGGGACAGAGCAACTCTAAGGGTGTCACCCATGAGAGAAGTCATGCAGATCAGAAGGTGAGATGAGCTTGGACCAGATATGTCAGCACTATTGAGGTTTCAGAATGGGTTGGACCGATTGCATCTAAGTTGGTCCCACCTCTATCTTGTTCTGCTATATATCTTGATCTCTGCATAGCAATGGCATGCCAGTGTGGTGTAGTTAAGTAATATGTATCCCGTATGATGTCTTTGAGTTAAATGATTTTCTAATATTATTAAGTGAGGTTATGATAGAGGTAAGACTGAGCATCGGCACCCTTCGGATATCCGTATCGATTATTGCCCTATTGGTTCGCCTTATTGGATTTTTTGATATTGATTAGTATGTGTACCTGGTGGAATTTTGAGTAGTTGTTACCTATGTTATGATTATACCTTGTTAGTGGTTGAATGTAAACAAAACCATGTGATTTATAGATATCATTGTTTTGATGCTTACCTACTGGACTGGGTAGTCTGATACTGGTATACATTGTGTTTGAGAGATAGACTTTCATTTATACCCTTGGAAACACCTTGTGCCTACATAGCTATGATTCTGTGGTGATGATATTGTTGGTATGCCGTTCTCTTGATATTTGGGTTATTGGATTTTGGAGTAAATATTATATCTTAAGGCTTAGTTGGGTTGTCTATTATTGGATGGGACAATAAAGCATAATTAGTTGAGCTACCGGTCACTCTGCCCTGGTGACTTGTTGTAATTATTGGCTGGTAGGAATTGTGTTATTTGGATTACTGGTAATGTTTATCAATGGTGACGTTGATCATTTTGTTGGGTTTCTTTGTACTTGAGTTATGGTTGTATATTGTTAGTTGCATTTCTTAGCTTGGTGCCTACTTAAGTATGATTTATAAGCTTCTCTTATGCTGGGTTAGGTATTAAGGTAGTGGAAGGTCTCTTTTATTAGTGGGTGATCAGGTGTATTGACACTTCAAGATAGTGATGTGGTGATTGAGCTTTCTATAGTTAAGCCATTTTCAATAGTTGTGAGTTATCAAGTATTTCTTTTGGTGATTGGCCGGATTACCTCCAAATAGGGATATTTTATTGCTACAAGGATTAGACTAATGTTAATTGAGACCAGATGGAGGATATCTCGAAAAAAATTACATTTTGACTCGGTATGCCTATTACAAGATTTTGGTTAATTAATGTCTTTGTGGTGTGTACATGTTAGAACCCGTATTTTTGTGCATTGGAGCGGTTATGGAGATTTGGGACCTAAGTGTCAATTTTAGAAAATTTAGGATCAAAGAGATATTATCAGAAAGTTTGGGGTCAAAGTTGAATATTTCAAAGAGGTGTGTGTATGACCCTATCTATATATATATATATATATATATATATATATATATATATGTACACTTGTACACATACAAGACCATTAATTAATTGTCTTTCACAAAA